>JADLZK010000015.1:0-177718 GCA_015847255.1 Hyparrhenia diplandra
GCCTTAGGCATGAAAATCATTATTCATCATACTCAGCTCGATCATAGCTAGAGCCATACCTCTCTAATTAGAAGAGCTAGATCAAGTTGAGAGAGATTAGTAGAAAGTTGAGAGATAGATCAAAGAACTTGATTAGAGTTCTAGATACTGTTTCTTGAGAGATAAGAAGTAGAGTTGAGGAGAAGTAAGGAGAAGTACCGGATCTGCTTCGGTGACTCTCTACGCTTGTACCTCCGGGATCAAAGGCTTCATTGCACTTGATCTTGAGACTTCTTTGGTGGATCAACCTTATAGTTGAGTAAGTACACTTATTTATATTTCTTTCGGTTTATGACTCATTAGAGTACTTTGATTCTTGTCGCTCTTGAATTGAAGTTGTTACCCCTTGTGTAGACGTGGTGTTTATACTAGATAACTCATAATTGCTCCCTACGCGGATAGTGGTAGATCGTGGTAGTGACAAGCATTACCATTGAGTCCTTTGGATTCCACTTCCCGTAGATAGGAAACGTAGGATCTAAGTGCTGGGAGATAGTAAGTTTCGCCCTTACCTTCTCTTGAGTACGATCCCCATTAAGGAATATCTATAAGCCTTACAAGAGTATAAACTAGACAGACCATAGAATTCTTCTCACCTTTTATCACGAACTCCCATTTCCTTCCTATTATCTCAGGGGATTAGTTTTTGCCTCGGTATTCTCACACCATTCTCCCCGTGGATTCGATATTTAAAAACCCACCTAGGTGAAGTGCTCATCGTTTACGTTAAACTGCGGACTATACAAATTTATAAATAATTCGTAGGATAACTTTTACCAACACCGTGCGGAGACTACTGAGACACTTACAATGACCCATCGATTTGTAACTCTTGAAAATTAAAAGACGCGCCGCTACTGGGTGTGCGCAACGAGGTTGGCGTTTTAGGCGCTTAATTTTGGGAGCTCGACGAGAAAAAATCGCTAAAACAACCGACGCGCATCGAGGCGAGATAGGTCTCAGTAACTATCAGGAGGCTTGAGACGCCTATTAGGCGGTTGACGCGTCCGTGTCAATGATGACGTTCTGCACAGACACCTGTACAGCTTAGAATCGTCTGACACCACAACATTGATATAATTAATACGTATATAATACATATACATAGGTCCAAGCACAAACAAATGGCTGACGCCAGCAGCATTAAAAATTCAAGTGTATCAGATTGTTCTTCACACGCACCCAGTTGTTCAGGGCACACCACAGATTGTTCACAACACAAATAACACAGTTCACGTGCATGTATCCACCTCGGTCGTGATGCAGCAAGGGAACAGAAGCAACTCACGGTTTACGAATCAAAATAGTCGCCGTCAGCGTGGATGACATGTTCCATAAGAAACTTGGCGATCTTCTCTCTAATATCACCCAAATTGAACGGTACACTCTGCAAGTCAAAATCCTAATACAAAGAAAAGGTAGCCATAAGTGTTTGTTGTACACATGGTCTTTATCGCCAAACAAAGATAGGCACAAGATGGAGCTGCACTTCGAGTTACCTCGTGACAATCCAAATGAGCTTGATTCATCACAACCATCAAGTGGTGCGCCGTGTAGAACCCACATGTCTTGTTATCAGCTTGCTTGCAGCACTGCAAACATATGAAACACAGTGATTATTCGCTGAATGGAAACCCAAGTGGCAAGTGCACAACTTCAGGAGAAGCACAACAATTACTTTTGCATACTTGGCGTGAACGAAGTAAACTTTGCGTCCTTGTCCCCTTCGGATTGAAAACATGATCACCAAACCTACACATGAGTAAAATGTAAAAAGGTCACATTCTTTTCTATTTTTAGTAACATAATTAAGAAAAGAATGCATGGGTCAGATGTAGGTTAGGAAACACTCACTGTTGTATTAAATTTTTTAGCGGGAGCATTTCTGTCTTTGCGCTGGGTGCAGAGTCAACGAAGTATACTTTCCTCCACTTGATAGCTATGACGACAGCAATCCAGTGTTGGCCTGGATTATGTGCAAACATGACAAAGTCCTTGTCATGATGCTTCCGTAGGCCAAATTCTAGGTATGTACGGCCCTTGGCGAGAGGCCCTTCATCCTTCGCTTCAAGGTCAATGGCTCGGGATCAAGAAAACCAACCCGACAAAGACGAGGCCCTCGCTTCTCGGGCGGGCATCTAGGAATAGAGAAGCATGCAAAGCAAATTTAGTAAGCAATAGATGAAAGAGGCATCCCGAATGAGTCCACAATAGAAGAAATTGTACTCACAGTGTCATGCAGCGAAGGATGGCCACATCCAATCCATCCAGTGTCATGAGGTCAAACAGGTCGTCGAAACCCACATTGATCTTAGCCTCTTCGTCTGTGTCACGCCAAAAGGCCTCTTTCCCGGTGATACAAGAACGCCACCATGTTTGGACCGGCCGCTTGCATGCACCACCCATGAACAAAGAAGACAAAAAGGCCCTACCGTACTAAGTCGTTTCGCGTGAGCATTGGAGATCCATGCTTGTACTTAGGGTTGGCCGGTCGTGCGAAGGGCACTCGAATTGCTTCTGGTCATAAGGGACAACCCCTTCTAGGAACGTATGCTGTCACCGTTGGATGCTCTATGCCTCTTGCCTGAAACATGCTTGTTTGGAACATTGCTTTGTTTGCTTCGCTTCACGGCCGCCGCACTCGAGAGGCACTCGGACACTCTTGTCATGCGAGCGATCCCCGCGTTCTCGGCCCTTGCGGTCTCGAGGCACTCTCATCATTCATGCCTTGAGAGCCGGTTTCGCATTGTTAGCCGATGCACTCGCAAGGCAATCCCGAACGTCATTGGCATGAGTGCGAAGTCGCCGCATTCGATCCATTGCACCCCGAGGCAATCTGATCACCATTGGCATGCAAGTTAGTCATCTCATTCCCACCCATTGCACTCTGAGTCTGAGAGGGACTCTGGTCATTTCTGTCATCCCCATTTAATAACCTGGTGCGTACCATATGGTCCTTTAGACCGGCTAATACACTAGAGACAGAAGGCAGAGGAGGTTTTGCTGTAGAACAATTTGGTGCAGAACAAGACGGCTGTTGGGGTGTTACAGTCATAGGGTCTCTGCTCCACTGGATCCTCTTAAAAATAGCCTGGCCAAGAGTCTTAATTTACCTTTGTCGGCGGATCCGATGAGTGTAGCATCAAAACCGGGAATTACATGTTCAATCGTTACAACGGTATGTCCCGCCCGATATTGGTTGACCCTCAAGTAGCTACGGGTGATTCGGGTGTACCTTTCCCCTAGCTACCTCAACCTGATAACCTCCAGTCTTCGTTACAAGGGTACATCGTTCTGGAATGGAAACCTCAGGTGCAGCATCCAGTTGGCCATCCGGATTGGCTGAGGCACAGCTGCTCTTCAGTCCACCTGCAGCGCTAGGGGTGTTGCCAGGCGGGGAACCTTGTGCTTGTGCTTGTGCTTGTAACGCCACCACCTGACCTTGGAGATCATTCAATCTAGCGAAAATCTCTTCTTCAACTGCTGCGACCGGCGACTTCCTCTTTCTGTACATGTAACAGTACCTTCTAGATTATAGGGCCCATATACATATATCATTGTCCCAAGGACCTCTGATAGAATGCACATGTACCGAATGATCTAGAAAGCACTATTAATTCTCCGACGGGATCTCATCATTAAGAGCCATTGCAGCATTACAACACTTTATTCAAATATACATCAGAGTAAAAGCGGAAGGATTACATAACATAATTTTACAAAACTTTGTTCCAAACTCAACTTAAGTAACTTATACAAACCATAGTAGTAGAGTCACAACTAAACAAAAGCATTAAACCCCTGCCCAAGGGTCAACATCTACTCCTCCTCGGCATCCACCTGGAATACCGTCATGCAACAAGGGCCAACGCACATTTGACCCTGACTCTCACCTGCAACAAGGGTTAAAGAACCCTGAGTACGGGAGTACTCAACAAGACTTAACCGACTAAAGAAAAGAGGCGAAGACTTCGGGAATGCTGGTTATAGGAATCAAGGAAAGGTCTTAGCAAGATCAAGGACTCATTTTGCATAAAAGCTTACTAAGAGTAGGTCCTTACTTTCAAAGTTTTATTTCAACTTTAGTAAATCCTCTCTTCTAAGTGATCATATCCTAAGGCAATCACTTCTCAACCAAACCATCTTTTTAACCAACTCCAATGTTCCATGACTTAACTACGATGTAAGGGGCGGGAGGATCGGGTCTCCTTCACCGAGAAGCAACGGCGACTTCGAATCAATTCAACACCCGGTTGGGGATTCCTTTCCACACGATATATGTAGCACCGAAGCTTGCATATATCAACCATCTCCCAGTTCGTTCAAAACGGGAACGAGGCCTACACCACCCGAGAATACAGTACACCTCCAACCTGGGACTTTAACCCACTGAGGGTATCTTGTACTCCCGCCATCTCTCCACTCCCAGTGCGTGGTTGCCATTCCCGATTTGACACACCCCCGAGATCGGGCTTACCAAAGTATGTGGTTAGTACTTGCTTTTGACTTATCCGGGGTGACAACGAGATAATCGTGCCTTTGACCCAACGGTCTCCGGCGTAGCATCGCGTTCAACAAGCCCGATAGCGGCTCAAGCTTACAGCGAATGGTGCTTAACCGACACAGCCGGAAACACTACAAAGAGACTCCTTTCTCAATGCAAGTTACCCGACTGGTCTCAAATTACTTATCATCTTCCAATATTTGATTAACTCTTTCTGTCTGTCCTCCAGTCTGTGGGTGATAAGCTGTACTATGAGTAAGCTGAGTACCTAAAGACTCTTGCAACTGCTTCCAAAATTTATCCATAAATACAGAGCCTCTATCAGATACAATAACCTTTGGCGCACCATGAAGACTGAAAATCCTTTCTACATATAACTTAGCATATTCCACTGCTAAGTAACGTTCCTTGACTGGTAAGAAATGTGCTATCTTGGTAAGACGGTCAACTATAACCCAAATAGAATCATACCCTCTTGCTGTTCTGGGCAGACCAACAATAAAGTCCATACCAATTTCCTCCCATTTCCAAGATGGAACAGGTAAAGGATTTAATAGCCCTGCAGGCTTCATGTGCACAGCTTTCACTCGCTGACACGTATCACATCTGGCTACATACAGGGCTATTTCAATTTTCATTTTGGTCCACCGAATCTACGCTTCAAGTCGATACATCTTGGTGCTTCTGGATGAATAGAGTATCCGGTCAAATGTGCTTCATCGAGGATCCGTCGACGTAACTTCGGGGACTTTCGGTACTACTAACCGATTCTTGAACCATAACACATCCGCTTCATCAATTCGAAAACAAGTAGGCTTCCCACTCCTAACTTTTTCCTTGATACAAGTTACACCCTTGCTTTCTTTCGGCTTTGCAATAATCGATCTCTCGAGTTGGTTGAACAAAGGTGAGGTTAGATATAGTCCCTTGTTCAACAATTTCTATATTGATCTTTTCTAACTCTTGACATAAAGTTACGTCTCTCAAACTTCTTGTCAAACAATTGCGATGAACTTTGCGACTAAGCGCGCCGGCAACTACGTTTGCCTTACCGGGATGGTAATGCACTTCGGATCATAGTCTTTAATCAACTCCAACCATCTTCTGCATCGCATATTCAACTCCGTCGAGTGAAGATATATTTCAAACTCTTATGGTACGTATAGATATGGCGGGTATTGCCCAACGAGATAGTGTCGCCAAACCTTTAAGGCATGGACAATCAGCGCCAATTCTAGATCATGAGTTGGATAATGTTCTTCATGACGCTTTTGAGTTGCCTAGAAGCATAGGCAATGACTCGCCTTCTTGCATCAAGACACACCCAATTCAATACGGAGGCATCACAATACACATCAAACGGCTTCTCAATATCGGGTTGTGCTAAAAACAGTGCGATTGTGAGTGACTTCTTCAGTGGTCCGGAAAGCTTTCTCACATTCGGGTGACCGGACAAACTTAGTTTGGATTTTCAACAACTTCGTAATAGGTTTGGACACTTTAGAGAAGTCGGGAATGAACCGAGCGGTAATATCCCGCCATTCCCAAGAAGCCGCGAACTTCATGAGCAAGTGGTAGGCGGTTTCGATTCAGAATATCCTTGACTTTACTTGGATCTCTGAAACTCCATCGCCGGACAATACATGCCCTAAGAATTGCACTTCTTCTAACCGAATTCACATTTGCTGAATTTTGCATATAGCTCATGATCTCTCAAACGCTTCGAACAATCCGAAGATGCTCGGCATGTTCTTCCTTATTCTTGGAATATATCAAGATGTCATCTATAAAACCACCACGAATCTGTCAAGCTTCGGGCATAAAGGCGGTGTTCATCGGATACATAAAGTGAGCTAGGGCATTGGTTAACCCAAAAAGACATCACCAAGTACTCATATAAACCATATCACGGTAGTGAAGGGTCGTCTTTTTGGTACATCTTCGGGGCTTGATCTTTATCGATGATACCCCGATCTCAAGTCAATTTTGGAGAACACCTTGGCTCCCGCAAGTTGATCGAATAAATGGATCAATTCTAGGCAAAGGATACTTGTTCTTAATTGTTACTTCATTGAGTGGACGATAGTCCACACATAGCCTCAGGGTTTGATCCTTCTTCTTCACAAATATTGCAGGACAACCCCAGGGTGAAGAACTAGGTTGGATAAAACCTTTGTCAAGCAACTCTTGCAACTGAGTCTTCAACTCTGCTAATTCTTTTGGTGGCATTCTATAAGCTCTTCTAGATATCGGTGTAGTTCCAGGTTTTAACTCTATACTGAACTGAACATCTCTATCTGGTGGTAACCCAGGCAAATCATCAGGGAATACATCTGGGAACTCACAGACTACTGGGATATTCTTTATCTCCTTTACTGAGGTCGCACAAACTCTTTCAACTGCTCTCTTAGGAATTGGAAGTTGAATAAAAAGTTGAGAATTACTATCAGGGATGTTTACTTTGATTGTTCTATTCAAAGTATCGATGACAGCCCCATGCTGATACATCCAATTCATACCCAGGATCACATCTATATCCCCGATCCTTAAGAACTATCATCTTGGTGGGAAAATCATGCCCACCTAACTTTATAGGGTACGATGTACCATCTCTTGAGTAGTAATGACGTCCCCAGAGATCGTATAAAGAAATTTTCTTTTTGTTTCCCCAATAGATATTTCATGCTTGACCACAAAGGTTCTATTGATGAATGTATGAGATGCACGGTAATCAAATAATGTAACTGCAGGATGATTGGCAACAGGAAACATACCCATCATCACAGGTTCTCCTGCAGGTATTTCTCCAGCATTCGTATAGAACACCCGTCCAGTCTTCTTCTCCCCTTTTCCCTTTTGAGCATTTTGTCCATTATTATTCTTGTTCTGCAACTGCTGACCTCCTGGTGCTGCCTGATAGTTTGGATTATACCTCCGAGGATTGGGGCATTCTCGGGAGTAATGACCAGGCTTGCCACAGTTAAAACAAGTAGGACCATTTTGGCCTTGTGTAGAGGGGTTACGAATGATGGGACATTTTTTGGCGTGGATGGGTTAGAGCTGCGGCAGGGCGACAAATGGTGCTTTGCCTTGGCTGGGAATTGTGGTGGGACGAAAGAAAGGACGAGAATGGTTCACAGGATGATAGAATACCTTCTGACGCTTCGTATTGCCGCCAGAAAAACCAGAAGATACATTCTTCTTCTTTCCCTTCATCTCCTTATAACTGCGATACTTTTCTTCAGCATTCAATGCTATATCAACCACCTCATGATAAGTGTCTGCGGGACGGACTGTCATCATAGTGCGGAGCTTTGGATTCGAACCTCGCGAAAACCACTCTTTTTTTTTTCGCATCCGTGTCCACGTGTGCGAGGCATACTGAGGCAAGTGATTAAAACGCCCGACATACTCTATCACGGTCGGATCATTACGCTTCAACTCTAAGAACTCGGTTAACTTCTTTGCCATTACTCCTGCGGGGATATAATGGGAACGGAATACTGACGGAACTCCGCCCAAGTCACACGATGTCCGGGTCGCATAGCTAAGAAATTCGCCCACGAGGCGGTTGCACCACCTCTAAGGCTGGCGGGCGGCAAAGACGGAGTTTATGGTAATCTGTGCATCCTTCAACAAGCTCGAATTTCAGCTCCATTGTACGAAGCCAATCATCAGCTTCCAAAGGTTCTTCCGCCTTGCGGAAAACGGGAGGATGTGTCTCGGTGAATTTATGATATAAATCCTCATGTCCATTATTCGGCGATTCGGGTTATGGTGCTGGTTGTTGTTGGGGCCATTTCTCTCATAAACACGGTGTTTTCGGTAGTGGCATTAACTAATGCCGCGATGGCATCGATCGGGGTAGGAGGGATTGGTGGTGGATTTGGCATGTTATCTCCCCTTGGGACGGACCACAAAGACGATCGGCGGTCGAAAGTGACGTGCATCCGTTAACAAACAACTAACTTAGATTTTATTTAACTAGGAGCAAACATACAAGCCAAGTACTAACTAAGTTTACAAAGTACCATAAGCTTCTAGCATACAAACCAACAAACTACTTGGTTCACACAAGCATCTTACAAACACAAGTTGCGCACTTGCAGCGGACCAACCTTCCCACTAGAGTTTATTTATTCTACAAGCCTCCTATTTTACACCGTCTTCACTTCCATTCTCCCACTCAAGCTTCGTCATCATTTGGAGTACACCTCCACTATCACGGGCTCCACTTCTTCCTCTTCTTCATCATCGCGATGACGATGACTTCAGGTCCGGGAGCTTCAGGGGGGGAACATCCATGTTCGGCACTTCTCCATACGGGATCGCGCATGGAAAGCTTCATGGAGAGCATTGTTGTAGGCACGGAGATCCGCGACTTGGCGGTCTAAGTCATAGACTTGCCACATCACGTTGGTGAGATCTTGCATTTCGGCTCCCTTTCATGTTGGGTTTCACGGGCTTCGAGCTCACGGCGTTCAGTTCTCCCGGAGGTTACCAACTTGAACAATGGCATCTTCCCTATCTTGGCGGACTTCCACCAACTCTTGAGTTAGCTGCCAAATCATCTGGCTGTGGATCGATGTTGGCTCCCTTTGCTGTTGCTCTTGTTCCCGCTACTAGAAATGCTGGGGCTGCGGCTTCCACTAGTGCGATCGCGACTAGCGGCTGCGGCTTCCACTAGTGCGACTGCGGCGAGCTGCCGCTTTGCCACTGCTGGCTGCTATTTGTTGCCACCACCATTGCCCCTTGGAGCAAAGCTGGTGTCGGGGGAACTCCACGAGGGGTCCGGTCCTCTTCCTAGCGGTCCTCCGGTAAAAGCCATCCTGTAGAGGGCGAGATTGGAAATTAGACTAAAGAAACCTAAAGTTTAGCAAGAATAGGATTGTTATTCTTAACCCAAACCACAATAAAGGGGAAAAATTTATCAACATGGTTAATTAAGCATGATGCATGATTCGAACTTACGAGAAATATTAATTAAACCTATAACATAGGGCAATATATGAGTTACTCCACCACTACCTTTTTGAAATGAAGGAAAGGATTTAAATATGAATTAGGATAAGTAATACGCAATTTGGACTAAGATAAGGGATTAAATTACTTTGACTCAAATCATTTTGAAGTTTTTGAAACAAATAATGCTACGATAACTTGTTAATGATGAAGCTCGGGTACCATTTGTAATGATACCTTCTAGATTATAGGGCCCACATACATATATCATTGTCCCAAGGACCTCTGATAGAATGCACATGTACCGAATGATCTAGAAAGCACTATTAATTCTCCGACAGGATCTCATCATTAAGAGCCATTGCAGCATTACAACACTTTATTCAAATATACATCAGAGTAAAAGCGGAAGGATTACATAACATAATTTTACAAAACTTTGTTCCAAACTCAACTTAAGTAACTTATACAAACCATAGTAGTAGAGTCACAACTAAACAAAAGCATTAAACCCTGCCCAAGGGTCAACATCTACTCCTCCTCGGCATCCACCTGGAATACCGTCATGCAACAAGGGCCAACGCACATTTGACCCTCGACTCACCCGCAACAAGGGTTAAAGAACCCCGAAAGTGCGGGAGTACTCAACAAGACTTAACCGACTAAAGAAAAGAGGCGAAGACTCAGGAATGCTGGTTATAGGAATCAAGGAAAGGTCTTAGCAAGATCAAGGACTCATTTTGCATAAAAGCTTACTAAGAGTAGGTCCTTACTTTCAAAGTTTTATTTCAACTTTAGTAAATCCTCTCTTCTAAGTGATCATATCCTAAGGCAATCACTTCTCAACCAAACCATCTTTTTAACCAACTCCAATGTTCCATGACTTAACTACGATGTAAGGGCAGAGGATCGGGTCTCCTTCACCGAGAAGCAACGGCGACTCGCGAATCGATTCAACACCCAGCTGGGGATTCCTTTCCACACGATATATGTAGCACCGAAGCTTGCATATATCAACCATCTCCCAGTTCGTTCAAAACGGGAACGAGGCCTACGCCACCCGAGAATACAGTACACCTCCAACCTGGGACTTTAACCCACTGAGGGTATCTTGTACTCCCGCCATCTCTCCACTCCCAGTGCGTGGTTGCCATTCCCGATTTGACACACCCCCGAGATCAGGCTTACCAAAGTATGTGGTTAGTACTTGCTTCGACTTATCTGGGGTGACAACCAGATAATCGTGCCTTTGACCCAACGGTCTCCGGCGTAGCATGCGTTCAACAAGCCCGATAACGCTCAAGCTTACAACGAACGGTGCTTAACCGACACAGCCGGAAACACTACAAAGAGACTCCTTTCTCAATGCAAGTTACCCGACCGGTCTCAAATTACTTATCATCTTCATACTCTAATTGTGAGTCATCAATGAAGAACTTTGTAAAACAATTTAAAAGCACCCTAACTTTAAGCAAGGCATAACATCTACGCATTTTCAAATAAAACAGGTTATCAAAACGATAACAAGGTTGGTCATGCAGCAAATAGGTTATCACTCAACTCCTATTCACCTAATGCATCATATCATCAACATAAGTGATAATAAAGCTTTATAAAATAACAAGGAAAGGTTTAAATGCATCCGAGGCTTGCCTTCAGTGAAGTAGCACTCAGGTTCGGGATCCGATCCACAAATATCAAAACCCACTTGGACTGGATTCTGAACCTCCTCCGAAACTTCCTCGACTTTAAAACTCACACTATCGTCCTCTACACGAAGTAGAATGCATGCTTCAATATGATGCCATAATGGTAAACATGGTGCTTAGAAAGTGCAAGGAAACAAACAT
Source organism: Hyparrhenia diplandra (assembly GCA_015847255.1). Classification (NCBI taxonomy): domain Eukaryota; kingdom Viridiplantae; phylum Streptophyta; class Magnoliopsida; order Poales; family Poaceae; genus Hyparrhenia; species Hyparrhenia diplandra. The sequence goes on from JADLZK010000015.1 coordinate 11,356, forward strand.
CAACTTGAGTACAACTTTCCTTCACGATAAAGTTACAACCTAACAAAACCAACTTGTTGAACTACTCTACAAGATATCATCACCATTGCCTAAGGAGTTCTCAAGGACCATCTTATTCATGTATGACTCTAACTCATAAAAGAACCTAAATTATTTCACTAAACAACACTTACTTTCTCTAAATAAAACAAAGTATAAAATAGAAAATAATTTAACTAACTCAAACTGACCCCAAACTTTTTCTACAAGTAGGTCTTATCATAAAAAAGTTCAAACTAAAATTTCATGAATTTTGGAAATCTAGATTAATTTATAAAATTCACCAAAGTCTCATTTTTTAATTAAAGCTGCTAATTTTAGAACATGACAAAACAGGTCAAAACTCAAGTTTGAAATTTTTCCTACATTCTAGACATCTTGAACAGCACACACAAAAATTTTCATAATTTTCTAAGTTTTGGATAATTTTCTATGAATTTTGGAAGTTTCGTACTATTCATCAAAACTTGAACTGAACTCAAAAATCTCCAAACACGACCTTTGCATAATTTTTCGAGATCTACACTTTTCTCAATTGGAAGATTTCCTAATTCGGCCTCTAAGTTAGACTTCTTGAAAAGTCGATTTGAATTTCAAATTGGGATTTAAAATTACTTCAAAAATTTGAACTAAACTTGAAAAACTCAAAACACCAACTTTGTTCATCTCAAAAAGATCTACAAGGTTGATGTTGGAAGTTTTCCCAAATTTTGCCTAAATTTGGAGTAATTGAAAAGGGGCTAAAAAATAGGGTTTTGGAAAGCTAGGGTTTTCACATGAAATAATGAACAATTCATCATTCAAATTGGAATTCCAATCATTATTCACACATTGCATTAAAATAAACTCATTTTAGTGGATGCATAACAAGGTTCTCATAATGTATGCTTTGCAATGCATATGATGACATGGCGATTTTAGCGGTATAACACCGTGGTGTTACAAAGTACATGTCCCCCAGTCCGGCCAATTCCTCCAACCACACGAACTAGACACCCCACGCACACACGCCCGTTGCAGGGGTGCCCAGACCCCCGTGGAGCAGATCTCTTTCCCTTACACCGGTGACCCCGGAAGAAGCATGGGGCTGCCGCTAAAATCGCTCACCTAAAGTCTGAGCTGCTTCATCGTACCAAACAATTTGAGCCCTGTCACCTGACAATTCCAGGTGGCTGCGTCCACGCGCAAAAGCCGTAGAGCGGTCCTTAGGATATTCGTCCCAAGGATTCTGGATTCCTTTGTCGACTAAGTCCCTGTCCTCCTTCGCCCACCTTTCATACATTGCTTCATAACCTCCTGTCCCCAGGCAGTGGTTATACTGGTTCCTCCGCCTAAGCTCCTTGTATCTCTGACTTTTTGCCACTGCCACTTCGCTTTGAGTCGCTTGAACAAAAGTTGTCCAATCCTCCTTGGGGATGTATGGGTGCTTCACTGTGGCATCCCTCCCCTTGTTGACGTAATTGCGCACTAGATCGCTTTTGTGGGTCCTAAAAATTTTTCCTACCACCTGCCACAGCCTTTTAATTGCTTTGTCCTTTGAGCTTTTTGGACACTCCAACTCCAATGAATTCTGGACACACTCCTCAAATAATTCTTCCTTGACTAGAGGACCTAAGGAACAGACTGAACCTGTGAGCAAGGGGAGCCTTTGTCTAGCAATCAGACCAGCAAGTCTCCTCATTCTTAGCTTGCCCTCCTAAGTAGTGGGATACCCGTCCGAAGTGATCTCCTTCACAACTATCTTATTCTCTGGCCACTTTGTGATGGTCCTGACCCTCCCCTTTCGCACCGACCAGGCCGGATGATTTGCCCCTCTGCAGTACAAACTCCCGAATTCAGCCCTATAGTAGCTTCATCCGTCTCATGCGCTGTCTCTTCATATGTATCTCTCTCGACCATCCACTAGAGAATCGGTTGTTTTACGCTGCCGGATGATGTTGCACATGTGTCATCATCGACGCCTATATCAAAATGATTGTAGTTACACGAGAGAAGTCAGCGGCTAGCACTCAAAAAGCTAACCATAAGCAAGGTTTGTATATCACATAGCCAGCTGACTTACCATTTTCGAAGGCGTCGTCAATCGCCAAAGACACACGACAAATCTTCACCGGCAAATCCGAGGGGGTAAGGAGAGAGCGATCATTGTTCTATCTTGAACACGCGTATATTCATCTATAAAGAAAATAAGCGTGATAAACACATGGATGATAACATTATTGTAGCAGTCAGGTGTCAAGTTCAGTATCTACAACTCGATATATCCGAGGATAAAATAATACAGTTCAATTACGTAATAGGCTTTGCTTTTTTTCCAACGCAACTGTAGTAGGCTATAAGGAATAAACAAAACCACCGAGGCGGAGAACAAATAAAATGTAGTTCGAGGGAATATAGGACTATAAACAAACCGTAGTACGGTTCATTTAATAGGCACATTTTTGTAAGACAAGATAGTAGTAGTGCTTTCGGCAGAAGCGATCATTGTTCTTGAGCATGTATATTCACCTTTCCTCCCCAGCCCACCAACCCCCGGTCGGGTGTCAAGTTCGGTTTCTACAACTCTATGTATCCATCCGAGGATACAATTCACCTTTCCTCACATATCTAAATATTTCTATTCGATCTTTGGTTCAGCTTTGAGTTTTAAACATAAGATTAAATAATCTTTATGCCAATGAGTATGTACTCTATTTCATACATTTAAGTTCTTCGTTACTAACTCTGTTTCTATCCTACATAAAGTAATTACGCTCAATAGCTAATTGTGATCAGATTTCTTAGCAATTATAATTCTTCTTCGTTTTTTGAGATTACACAGTACAACAATTTAATCCTTTAACAATCCCTTTCCTACCCGCAGCAACGCGTGGAAAATTCCGCTAGTATTTATACAGTTCAATCCTATAATAGGCAGTCTATGAGGACTAGACTACACAATCAACAGAGGTCTGAGATCAAAAAAAATGTAATTCGGGAATAGAGGGATATAAACAAACTGTAGTTTAGTAGCAGTTCATTTCATAGGCAAAGGTTGTTTTGGTTGCAGTTTCCTATGACAAAACACAGTAACGACATTATAGTAGCGATCGGTATCAAGTTTAGTTTCTACAACTCTATATATCCATCCGAGGATACAATTATCACCTTTCCTCCTTTGGCGACAGAAAAATTCAAGCCATTTGTGTCGATGCCATTTGTTGGATGGAATTCACTCAAGTAGCTTCGTCACCGAGCAGATTCAAAAATTTCAGTCACTGGAAATAATATTGTAACTAACCAAAATAACCAAAATAATATTGTAACTCACAAACCAAAAAAAAACAAATTAAATTCTGATTATACCATTAAATTCCTTTTAATAAATCCTTCAAAACAAGATCTCATATGGATATATTTTGATAAAATTATAAGTGGGTCACAAGTAATAGTAGTTGGTATATATAGAGCAAAGTAAAAATAAAAATTAAGAGACTGAAAAAAGAAAAAAAAAAAAGAATATGAGGGTGATAGTAATATTTTAATTCATAGATTTCTCCTTCATTCCCGGCAACGCGGAAGCTCTAGATTATACATATTCCCATTAGGATGGATTTGGTCACATCGTTCACAAACTAAATTGTTGATTGACTTTATATATCATTAGGATGTCTCGTTCATATGTTTTCTCCATTGATCTCTAAATATACATTATCCAAAATAACTTTAGATTATCATCTATATATCATACACTATGTAAAAAAAGGCCTCTACAGTCGCGCGTTGAGGGCATCTCTGATCGCCTTGACGCCCATTAGGTCTCTAAATGTCGACTTCTACGTGACACATTGCCATGGCGCCCTCGCAATGTGCTTTAATGACGGGATTTCGTCGCCGCAAACTTCCCATCGTAGTGAGCCCTTGTTACACACGCCGTGGAACGTCTATGTCCCGGGTTTTGCTTTCGACCGCGGGTGTATGCGGTATCTGAACATACGTCTAAGATGCGACCGTACCTCGGGAAACCTCATTGGACCAGCGCCATCGGTACTTTCGGTACCCAGCGTCCAAAAGTAGTGGCCTTTGGTAGCGAGATACGATCGAGAAACTTTGATCGCTGAGACCCATTTTTACAAAATCGTCAGAAACAATGACGCGCATGTCGACGCGCGGCGCTGCGTTACGCGCTCAGAATCGTAAATCGCACGCACGCCTCGCCGCTGAAACGCGTCAAAAAGCATTAGTAATATACGCACCGTGCGGACGATAACCGATCAGAATACGTGGCGGTTACGACACACGCCAAAACCCGGGTCGGTGGTTTTCGCTTCATTTACGACACGTGTGTAGATTACATGTCCGTAGTTCCTCAACCTTTACGATGTTCGTTTTGTCCGCCACGCCTCGTAGCTTTCGCTTAGTTTACGTTTACGCGGTTTTTCGTTTCGACCAGAATCGTTCGCATTTTTTTCGACGCTTGTAGCGGATGCTCGACCGTAACTACCCCGGGAAATTATGTGATGCGTGTCCCTTTCGCGTGTCTCGCGCCGAGGTTTCTATTTCAGACGCATTTACCCGGTGCTTTCGTAAACCGACGCCAAAACTACGAGGCGGTGGTTCACGGGCGCATCGAAAAACACCTGTCGTTAATTATTTAGATATTCTGAGGACGGATTCACGTGTCGAAACTATTCCGAAATCCACGGGCGCCGTTAGCCGCGGTGGTCTATACTTATTTAGTTATTACGCATGAGGTTAAGATGGGTGCAGATCGTGCGAGACTAGAGACGCCTCTAGAAAAGCGAGACGGCGTCAGCGTATAATACATATACACATGTATTTGTACTATTAATACATATATAATACATATACACGTGTCCGATCACAAACAAATGGCGACGCGCTGCAAAGCATGGAAAATTCATGTGTATTTACGAAAATTCATGTGTATCTCGGAATGTTCTTCACACGTAACATACCCGGTTGTTCAGGGGCACGCCACACGCATTGTTCACAACACAAATAACACAGCTCAAATGCATGTATCCACCCGATCGTCGTGCGGCAAAGGGAAACAGAAGGAACTCACGGTTCCACTAAAACGAATACTCGCCCGTGGTGATGATCTCTTCCATAACAAACTTGGCGATCTCCTCTCTAATATCCTCCAAATTAATCAAAATTCGGACAAATCGAAATCCTAATACAAAGAAAGGTAGGCATAAGTGTTCATTGTACACATGGTCTTTATTGCCAAACAAAGGTAGGCACATGATGGAGCTGCACTTCGAGTTACCTCGTGACGGTCCGGATGAACTTGTTTTATCGCACCCCGAGAAGTGGTGGGCCGTGTACCCACATGTCTTTTCATCGGTTTGCGGCGGCACGCAAACATATGAAACACGGTGGTTATTCACGAGAATGGAAACACGTATGAGTGTAGAACTCCAAGTGAAGCACTACTTACTCGTACATTCTGTTTGGACCTCCATGCTTCTTGCCCGAAACATGCTTGTTTGGACCTTGCCGCCCCTCTATTTGTTGAGCCACGCTTCGATTCTCGGAATTTGCACTCGAGAGGCACTCCGGACATTCTTGTCATGCGAGCCACTCCCGCATTCTCGGCCCGCGCGACTGCGAGGCACTACGGTCATCCTTGCCTTGCGAGCCGGTTTCCACATCGTTAGCCGATGCACTCGCAAAGGCACTCGGCAAGTCATTGGCATGCGGCGAAGTCGCCGCATTCCCATCCATTGGCGAGAGGGACTCGATCATTCTTTGTCATTCCCATTTAAGATGCGTGTCATACAGTCCTTTAGATTGACTTTCATTGAGGCGCGAAGTAGGCACGCGGGAGGTTTTGGGGCGGTAAAAGAAGAGAGCTTTAGGAATGCTATAGTAAGGCGGGCTCGCTCCTTTGGATCCTCTTACACATAGCTTTGTCCAAGAGCCTTAATCTCGCTGTCGGCGGATCGATGAGTGTAGCCTCAAAACTAGGAGTTACATGATCAATAAAAACAATAGAATGTCCTTCGGTATTGGTTGACCTTTAAGATGTAGTTGATTCGGGTATACCATTCCCCTTGCTACCTCAACGGATAACCTCGAGTCTTCACTACAAGGGTACATGGTGCCGGCGTGGAAAGTATCTCAACTGCGGCATCCGAATCGACTTCGCGACGCTAGCTACTCTTCACACCACCTACACGGCTAGCGGTGTTGGCAAAATGAACCATGTCCTCCCGATTCCAACGCCGCCACCTTAGCTGTGAGCTCATCTAGTTGAGGTCCAAACTCTTCTCTATATGCTTTGGCCAACACACCTGGAGACATCCTCTTTCTGTACATGTCGGCGCAAGCCGGCCAAAACTTCCAACCAGCCATACTAGATATACCACGCACATGCCCATGCGCTCTCGGGGTGCCCGGGACCTCTGTGAGCATATCTCTTTCCCTTACACCCGGTGCCCTCCAGAAGAAGCACGGGCGGTCTTCTCTAAAACCTTCTCGAGATAAAGACCGAGACTCTTCACCTAACCAAACAATTGCGGCCTTATTACGACGGCCCAGACTCGCACCGTGCACGCAAAAAATGACGAGCGCGGTTCACTAGAAATTCATGCCAAGGATTCTTGATGCTATTGTGGAGTAAGTAAGTGTCCTCCTCCTTCCACACCGAACTTTGCCTCGTAACCTCGTCCCCGGGCAAAGTGGTCATGCTTGTTCTTCTCCCTAAGCCGCTTGTATCTCTCACTTGTTGCGGTGCCTCTTTCTTTGCTCTTCGCTTCAACAAAAGTCGCCCAATCGTCCTTGGTGATGTATGGGTGCTTCACCGTGGCATCCAACCCCTTCATAACGAAATTCCGCACTAGATTGCTTTTGAAGGTCCTAAAACTTTTGCCCTACCGACCGCCCACGGCTTCTTACATGCTATGGGCCTTAAGTTGCCTACAAACTCCAATGAATTACGGACATGGTCCTCAAATAACAATTCCTTTGTTGCGGCGCTTAAGGAAGAGGCTGAATATGTGAGCAAAGGGGACCTTTTGTCTAGCAATCGGACACGCAAGTCTCTTCATTCTTAGCATGGCCACCTTCTCGGTGGGAAACCCGTTTCGGCTTGAGCGCCGTGACAACTATCTTTCCTTCCGCCACCTTGTGTGTGTCGACCCTCTGCTTTTCGCACCGGAAAGCCGGATGGCTGCCCCCTCTCCGATAAAAAATCCCGAACGCGTGGTACCATCATCTCTCTCCTGCCCTCGTGGTACCATCATCTATCTCTTGCTCTGTCTCTTCATATGTAGCTCTCCGGCCATCCTCTAGAGAATAAGTTGTTTAGATTTGCCGGATGATGTTGTAAATGTGCCAATGAGACACCTACATCAAACAAATTTAGGTTACACAGAGAAGTCAACGGCTAGCCCTAAGCAAAAAGCTAACAATAAGTAGGGTTTGTATATCACATAGCTACTGACTTACCGGTTTGAAAGCGTCGTCAACATCCAAAGACACACGATAAAGCTTCACCGGCAGTTCTAGGGGCGAGGAAAAGGTGCGATCATTGTTCTATCTTGAGCACGTATATTCATCTCTATAAATAAAATAACCAGCAGTAGTTGCAGTTTCCTATGACAAAACCACACAGATAACAACATTATAGTAACACTCAGGTGTCAAGTTCAGTATCTACAAATGAAAATATCCATGTGAGGATAAAATTATACTGATTCAATTCTGTAATAGGCTTTCTAATGAGGACTAAGCAAACCACGAGGCAGAGAACAAATAAAATGTCAGAAAAACTGGAAAGGAAGCCAGAAATGTGTTGGTTGTAATATGAAGGAGACCATCCAACACATTTTCCTAGATTGTCCGTATTCGGAAATGGTATGGAGGATCATCTTTTATGCTACTGGCCCAAACCAGCCTAGATCTACATAAGCCATATGTTTGGTACATGGCTTACTAATCGAGAATAAAAGGATTAGAAACTTGATTTGGGTTGGCGTCACGGCTATATCTTTGGGCCATTTGGTATTGTCGAAACGATATTATCTTTAACAAAATGAAAGTTTTCTCGTTGTCGAAGGTAATTTTCAGATGAGCCTATTGGCCGCGATCTCGAGCCCGATTGCGGCGTGATGAACAAGACAAGAACACACTCGCTAATTAGCTGAGAAAACTAGAAGTGTTTATTTTGGAGTTTCCTATAGAGGGTGGAAGCACATTTATCATTTGCTTTAGTTCTCTTTATCTGTTTTAGAGACTTGTTTTGCTCTACCTTTTTTATCCAAATTACTTGTAATAAGCGGCTATGTACATCCTCGGATGTAGAGGCCAGATGTTTCTCTCATCCATTATCTAAAAAAAAAAAGCTTCATCGCCTGAACAGATTTGAAAATTTCAGTCACCTGGAAACTAGCAAGGCCCTAATATTATACAGTTCAATTCTGTAATAGGCAGTCTGTGAGGACTACACAATCCATAGAGGCACAGCTCACAAAAAATTGCACTCCCTCCGTTCCAAACTGTTAAGTCGCTTTGACTTTTTTGGCTCATCCATTTTGCTATATATCCAGGCATATTATTATATCTAGACACATAGCTAAATGGATGTCCCAAAAAAGTCAAAGCGACTTACAAACTGAAACGGAAGAAGTAGTTCAGGAATAGAGGAATATAAACAAAGCGTAGTTTAGGCTTTTTAGCAACAGTTCGTTTAGTGGGAAAATTTTTGTAACACAAGATAGTAGTAGTACTCGACCACAGCGAGTCGGTGTTCTCAAGCTTGTGTATTCATCTATGAAGAAAATAAGCGAAGAATTATCACCTTTCCTCACTACCTGGCGAATGAAAAATTCAGGCGACACCGGATGACGCGTTGATGCCTGGAAATCACTGAAGTAGCTACGCCGCCTGGACAGATTTGAAAATTTCAGTCACCTGGAAATTAGCAAGGCCCTAATATTATACTGATTCAAATCTGTAATAGGCGTCTATGAGGACTACACAATCCACGAGGCACAAATCACAAAAGATTGCACTCCCTCCGTTTCCAAATTTAAAAAGTCGCTTTGACTTTTTGGTTAGATCCATTTTGCTATGTATCTAGGGATATTATTGTATCTAGATACATAGCTAAATGGATGTACCAAAAAACTCAAAGCGAATTTACAAACTAGCAAGCGGAGGAAGTAGTTCAGAAATAGAAGAATATAAACAAACTATAATTTAGCAACGGTTCGTTTAGTTGGAAAATTTTTGTAAGACAACATAGTAGTAGTACTTTCGGCCAGAGCGATCGGTGTTCTTGCGCATGTGTATTCATTTATGAAGAAAATAAGCGGCAGAAATTATCGCCTTTCCTCACTAGGCAAAAGCGGAAAGGAAGCCGTAAATGTGTTGGTTGTAATATGAATGAGACCATCCAACACCTATTCCTAGATTGTCCGTATTCGAAAAGCGGTATGGAGGATCATCTTTTATGCTACTTGGCCTAAACCGGCCTAGATCTACATAATCCATATTTTTTGGTACATGGCCTACTAATCGGAATAAAAGGATTAGAAACTTGATTTGGGTTGGCGTCACGGCTATATCTTTGGGCCATTTAGTATTTGTCGAAACGATATTATCTTTAACAAAATGAAAGTTTTCTTGTTGTCGAAGGTAATTTTCGGATGAGCCTATTGGCTGCGATGCTTGAGCCCGATTGCGGCGTGATGAACAAGACAAGAACACACTCGCTAATTAGCGAGAAAACTAGAAGTGTTTCCTTTGGAGTTTCCCTATAGAGGGTGGAAGCACATTTATCATTTGCTTTAGTTCTCTTTATCTGTTTTAGAGACTTGTTTTGCTCTACCTTTTATCCAATACTTGTAATAATGGGGCGTGTACATCCTCGGATGTAGAGGCCGGATGTTTTTCTCATCCATTATCTAAAAAAAAAGCTTCGTCGCTGAAAGCAGATTTGAAAATTTCAGTCACCTAGAAATTAGCAAGGCCCTAATATTATCTGATTCAATTACGTAATAGGCGTGCACTGTGAGGACTACACAATCCACGAGAGGCACAACTCACAAAAATTGCACTCCCTCCGTTTCCAAAATTGTAAGTCGCTTTGACTTTTTTGGTTCATCCATTTTTCTATCTATAGGCGTCACCGTGAGGACTACACAATCCACGAGAGGCACTGACTCACAAAAATTGCACTCCCTCCGTTTCCAAATTGTAAATTCGCTTTGACTTTTTTGGTTCGTCCATTTTTCTATCTATCCGGGCATATTATTGTATCTAGATACATAGCTAAATGGATGTACCAAAAAAGTCAAAGCGACTTACAAACTAAAATGGAAGAAGTAGTTCGGGAATAGATGAATATAAACAAAGCGTAGTTTAGCAACGATTCGATTAGTAGGAAATTTTTGTAAGACAAGATAGTAGTAGTAGTGTAGTACTCGACGGAAGCGGTCGGTGTTCTTGAGCTTGTGTATTCATCTATGAAGAAAATAAGCAAAGAGAAATTATCGTCTTTCCTCACTAGGAAAAGCTGGAAAGGAAGCGAAATGTGTTGGTTGTAATATGAATGAGACCATCCAACATCTTTTCCTAGATTGTCCGTATTGAAAGCGGTATGGAGGATCATCTTTTATGCTCTTGGCCTAAACCGGGCTAGATCTACATGAAGCCATATGTTTGGTACATGGCCTACTAATCAGAATAAAAGGATTAGAAACTTGATTTGGGTTGGCGTCACAACTATATCTTTGGGCCATTTGGTATTTGTCGAAACGATATTATCTTTAACAAAATGAAAGTTTTCTCGTTGTCGAAGGTAATTTTCGGATGAGCCTATTGGCTGCGATGCGAGCCCGGTTGCGGCGTGATGAACAAGACAAGAACACACTCTCGCTAATTAGCGAGAAAACTAGAAGTGTTTACTTTGGAGTTTCCCTATAGAGGGTGGAAGCACATTTATCATTTGCTTTAGTTCTCTTTATCATTTTTAGAGACTTGTTTTGCTCTACCTTTTTTATCCGAGTACTTGTAATAGCGGGCTGTGTACATCCTCGGATGTAGAGGCCGGATGTTTTTCTCATCCATTATCTAAAAAAAAAGCTTCGTCGCTTTGAACAGATTTGAAAATTTCGGTCACACGGAAATTAGCAAGGCCCTAATATTATCTGAGTTCAATTCGTAATAGGCGACTGTGAGGACTACACAATCCACGAGGCACGACTCACAAAAATTGCACTCCCTCCGTTTCCAAATTGTAAGTCGTTTTGACTTTTTTGGTTCGTCCATTTTGCTATGTATCCGGGCATATTATTGTAGCTAGATACATAGCTAAATGGATGTACCAAAAAAGTCAAAGCGACTTAACGAAACGGAAGAAGTAGTTCAGGAATAGAGGAATATAAACAACAAGTAGTTTAGGCGTTTAGCAACTTGAGTTCGTTTAGTGGGAAAATTTTTGTAACACAAGATAGTAGTACTACTCGACCACGGCGGTCGGTGTTCTCAAGCTTGTGTATTCATCTATGAAGAAAATACGCTTGGCGGAAATTATCACCTTTCCTCACTACTGGCGAATGAAAAATTCAGGATACAGGATGGCGTGTTGATGCACGGAAATCTTCAAGTAGCTACGCGCTTGGGACAGATTTGAAAATTTCAGTCACACGGAAATTAGCAAGGCCCTAATATTATCTGAGTTCAAATCACGTAATAGGCGTCTATGAGGACTACACAATCCACGAGAGGCATAGATCACAAAAATTGCACTCCCTCCGTTTCCAAATTGTAAGTCGCTTTGACTTTTTTGGTTCGTCCATTTTGCTATGTATCCGGGCATATTATTGTATCTAGATACATAGCTAAATGGATGTACCAAAAAAAGTCAAAGCATTTCTTACAAACTGAAGTGGAGGAAGTAGTTCGAGGAATAGAATATAAACAAAGCGTAATTTAGCAAAGAGTTCGTTTAGTAGGAAAATTTTTGTAAGACAACATAGTAGTAGTACTTTCGACAGAGGCGGTCGGTGTTCTTGCGCATGTGTATTCATCTATGAAGAAAATAGCGACAAAATTATCGCCTTTCCTCACTAGGCAAAAGCGGAAAGGAAGCCAAAAATGTGTTGGTTGTAATATGAATGAGACCATCCAACACCTTTTCCTAGATTGTCCGTATTCGAAAACGGTATGGAGGATCATCTTTTATGCTCTTGGCCTAAACCGGCCTAGATCTACATAAGCCATATGTTTGGTACATGGCCTACTAATCGAGAATAAAAGGATTAGAAACTTGATTTGGGTTGGCGTCCACGGCTATATCTTTGGGCCATTTGGCGCTATCGAAAGCGATATTATCTTTAACAAAATGAAAGTTTTCTCGTTGTCGAAGGTAATTTTGAGATGAGCCTATTGGTACGTGATGCGAGCCCCGATTGCGGCATGATGAACAAGACATAAAATATAAACAACACTGTAGTTTAGCAACAGTTCGTTTAGTGGGAAAATTTTTGTAAGACAAGATAGTAGTAGTACTTGGAGAGAGCGGTTAGTGTTCTCAAGCTTTTGTATTCATCTATGAAGAAAATAAGCGGCGAAATTATCACCTTTCCTTACTTCTGGCGGTGAAAAATTCAGGCGACACCGGATGATGCGTTGATGCCTTTGTTGGATGGAAATCAGCGAAATAGCCGTCACTGAGCGAGAGGTCCCAAACCCGGGTAAAGGAGGAGGGTTACGTTAAGTTTGGCGAACGGCGTAAAAATAGCCACTCTAATGGGAGAGGCGCGGATCACAAAAAAATGCACTCCCTCCGTTCCAAATTGTAAGTCGCATTGACTTTTTGGTTCGTCCATTTTGCTATGTATCAGGCATATTATTGTATCTAGATACATAGCTAAAACCGATGTACCAAAAAGTCAAAGCGACTTTCAAAAGCAAACGAGAAGGAAGTAGTTGAGGGATAGAAGAATATAAACAAAGCGTAGTTTAGCAACGAGTTCGTTTAGCGAGGAAAATTTTTGTAAGACAAGATAGTAGTAGTACTTTCGACGAGAGAAGTTAGTGTTCTCGATCTTGTGTATTCATCTATGAAGAAAATAAGCGGCGAGAATTATCACCTTTCCTCACTTCGTGGCGGCGAAAAATTGAGGCGACAGCCGGATGGCAGCGTTGATACTGCTTTGTTGGATGGAAATCAGCTGAAGTATCCATGTGAGGCTAATATTATCTGAGTTCAATTCGCAATAGGCGGTCTATTAGGACTACAAGTAACCCGCGAGTCACGAGAACACAAAATAAATTAAATGTAGTTCGGGAATAGAATAGTATAGACAAAGCTGCGGTTTAGTAACATTTCATTTAATCTGGCGATCATTGTTCTTGAGCATGTATATTTATCTATAAAGAAAATAGCGATAGTAGTTGCGGTCTCCTAAAACAAAAACACAAAGGTGACAACATTAATGTAGTAGGCGGTGTCAAGTTCGGTATGTACAACTCAATACATCCATCGAGGATCTGATTATCTGATTCAATTCTGTAATAGGCGTGTATGAGGTAAGAGCGAGAGCACTGTTTCGCTTGTTCTTGCAATCTTGCTTCATCTTGTTTCAGCTTATTCTCTCACGAGGATACTATTAAACAAGCGAATAGGCTCTCGGGGACCACGAGATCACCAAAAAAAAAAAGGTAGTTAGGGAATAGTGGAGTATAAAGAAACTATAGTTTCGTGGCGGTTCATTTAATATGCACATTTTTGTATGACAAGATACATGTAGTACTCTGGGGAAGTCATGTTTACTTGAGCACGCATATTCATCTATAAAGAAAATAAGCGGCGATGGATAACAACAACATTGTAGTTATATATAGTAGCGGTCGGGCTTTGGTAGCGGTGAGGTGTCAAGTTCGGTATGTACAACTCAATTATATCCATATTATGAGGATAAAATTATAGTTCAATTGCATGCGTAATAGGCGGTATGTGAGGACTAGTCGACTGTTCGCTTGTGCTTGCTTCATCTTGTTTCGACTTATTCTCTCTCACGTGTCTGAGAATACTATATATATTAAACACAAGCGAACGGGCTTGAGAGGCGCGGATCACCGAAAAACAAAAAAGGTAGTTCGGGGAATAGTGGAATCTAACAAACTGGATTCAAGAACAATAAGGCACGGACAAGATTGATGGGCTAGATATCAAACCCTAGAATGGCGGCCGGCCTGGTGGAGGAAGAAGCCGTCGGAGAAGGAGGTCATTTGGCGGGAGCGGCGTCGGCTTGAATGGCGCTGGATGCATCGGCGGTGGCGGCGGGCCGATGAGGCGGTGGAAACCCTAGAGTCGCCCTTTGTGAGGAGTGTGGCTAGGAACCAAACACCCCGATCGAAATGAATCGCCTTTACTGTGGAGGCGGGTAAAATTTTTTGAGTTTTGTAAAGGCTCTGGGCGTAAAAATCGTGAGCGAAAAAATTGGGCGGGCACAAGTAAAACGTACTTATAATAAAGTCGTTCGTGATTTTGGGCGATTGAATAGTATTCTGTGAAAGAGAAGCCACTTCACCTGCGACTGCGGTAGCGGGCGTGGTGGGGCAAATCTGTCGGGGTCATAGTGCGAGACCCGTCCCTATGTATGTATAATATAGTAATATATATAAGTATCTACTACTGCGTTCTTTGTCCCTCTGTATGCCCTTACGCCTCTCGCGATTCATTCCATCTCTCGCTCTCTTCCGTCCCTTCTCGGCTTGAGCTCGAGACGCGATGTCTCGGTCTTCTTTGGCGGAGTCGTCTTGGTGGGCCGGGAGAGGAATAGGCTTCAATGGGATCCGGTTGGTGAGCTCGGCGGGTTCCGCTCATCGGTTAATGCGGGCTGCGGTCTTGCTTTCGGGTGGTGGAGGCGCGGACCAAGAAGGATGGTGATAACCGCGGCCGACTCTACTTCAAGTGTGCTAATGGGGTGAGTATTTCGATTACGTAGTGTTGGCGTGTTGTCGGGCCTCCCGGCCCCTAGTTTTGCACTAATTTGTGTGCACTGTTCTTGATACCCTAATAGCGGCGATTAATGTCGTTACTACCGATTTGAAAAGGAATACTTGAGGTCTTGAAGGATCTTGGCATCATAGCTGTTTCGCCCTTCGGATTGGAAAGAGGAGCTGGTCTTTGGATGAAGAAGAAGCTTCGATGGGCGGTCGGTGGTGACACCAAGAAGAAAAACTTGGGCGGAATCTTTGGAGGACTTGATGTGGAAGGCGAACATGTTTATTATTAAATGCATTTATGCGTGTTATCATTGGGCGTGTTCGATGTATCTTTGTAAACATGTAATAATGCCCGATGCAATGTTATTATTGTGGTATTTGCGAATATCAACGCGTCGGTCACAATGCACGGTGTCAAGATTTTGCACTGTGAAAAGTCAATTGAGTGGAGTGGATCCACTTGTGATTAATATGCCATCCGTTGTGTAAAGGCGTGAGTGATACTCCCTCCGTCCAACCAAAAAAAAGTAATTTTTGACCTTTTCAAAATCTAATTTGACTATTCGTCTTGCTCAACATATTTGTGTAAATTCCAAAATAAATTAGCTATTGTTATAATATCTTTAATGATCTAATAAGTCATAACAAAATTGATAATATTTATATACATTATATTCAAATAAAGCGAATGGTCAAATTAGATTTTGAAAGGTCAAAAAGTGCGTTTTTTTTGTTGACGAACGACGGAGTACTCCACGTTTGCGGCTGCGTGGGTTCGCAACTTCTGACACGCGACACTAAGCGCGTGAGTAATAACTTATTTTACTGTCAAAGCCTACTCTACGACGTCGTCGCCACCTCTACGCAGGCGCCATTGGGCCGAACTCACTTCAGCGCCCGGCTACATCTATCTCGTCGTCGCCCGTCGCCGTCGCCGTCGCCGTCGCCGTCGCCGCTATAAGCAGCTTCACGCGTCGCCTTCCCGCATTACCACCACCGGCCCGGCGCGCAGCGCCGTCGCCGCGCGCACCATGCGGCGGCTTCCGTCGGAGATGCTTGCATTGGTTGCCATCAGCGTCGCCAAGGAGGCGAGAGGATCCCATGGGCGACCTCACCATTCTGCGCGCTTTTTGTATAGCGGATGGCGAGGTGTCTTGGCGACACCATGGTGGGGACGGAGCATCCCCTTTGGGCGGGTTTTCCAGCGAGCGAGGGAATGGCGTACCCTGCGTCACCAATCTCGCCATCGTCGGCAACTTTGAGGCGTGCTTGAGCGGGCACATGCGCCCCGGTCGTCGATGGCAGCGGCACCGTCGCGCCCCCCTTCGATGTTGCCGGTCACCAGCGACATATTCTTAGCGTCAACATTCTACCAATAAGGGGGTGAAACTATACCTTACTACACACATATATATTTATTATTGACATAATTCCACTTGTAGTGCCAAATAATGTTTTCACGAGGTTTATATAAAAACCAAGTGGAAAATGCACCAAAAGGCGCCTCCCTGAAAGCGCATCCTAAGAACATCAAGCCCAAGGGAGAAAAGTCCATAAAATATCAATATCCAAGCACAAGCCCAAGAGGTCGAGGCCGAGTCCAACATGAAATGATAAAACGGGCGCGAGGACATGGGGTTCAATATTTTGGGCATAACTTTCTCATACGAAATCGGATTTCAGCGAGCGAATACTCGAAAGCGAAGCTAACTCCGAGGCCCACGTGCTCATGCCAAGTTTCAGCCCAAACAGACAAAATATTGGTGCGGGCGCACCAAAGGGTGCTTGTAGCGCACCGTCCTAGAGGCGAATCAGCCCATCTTCGTCACGGAGGCCCATCTCGACTGAAAAGTTTGGAGGCGGTGTTTGCTTGCCCGAAAAGCGGTGCGGGATTAGTACCAAATGGCTTAGCCAAGAGAGGATCCACGGTGAAGGTCCTATAAATAGATGGGCACTCCCTCACTTGTAACACACACCTCACAATGTAGCCTCTCTCTCTCTTCTTCTTCTTCTTCTTCTTCTTCTTCTTCTTCTTCTTCTTCTTCTTCTTTTTCCTTTCTTCTTCTTCTTCTTCTTCTTCTTCTCCCTTTCTTCTTTTTCTTCTTCTACTTCTTCTTCTTCCTCCTCCTAGTAGGATGTGGAGCTAGGCAAAGCTACCAAGGAGGGCTTGGCTCCTTGGAAGATGGATTCCGGGAATAAATCTTTCTATGGTATTCTTCCAAAGCCTTGCTCTTATCTTATCTTGGTTGTGCATTAGGACTAGAGTCTTCATGTTATTTCTATACCTCGTGATTTATCCTATGATCTAACATGTTGTTCTTGACATGATCATGACACATGAACTAGTCTATAGTTTCTATGTTGTGATATCGTCATATAGAACTTTATGCTTAAACCATTCATGCAATATAATTGGGTAGTGTCGGGATTGTCTTTGAATGGCGGTTCGTTGTGTCCGCCGGGGCTTGCTCGTGTCCTATTCCGTCCATCCGTAGGGTGGGGGCCATGGGGGACATGAGTAGTGTCCTAGTATGCGGGCGTGGTGTCCGGATGCCGGTATCCTTCGAATATGAGTGCATGCCACGGTTGAGGGGTAGGCGGCTTGGTCGTGACAAGCCTTGACCGTCCCTTGAAATCCCCCACGTTCGTGTGTCTTTGTAGGAGTTTCGTAAATGCCTTCCTTTAGGGCGGATGCTCGGGAGGTCTCCCCTGTCCATTTCATTCTCAGCTCCGACCTCCCCGCTCATGCGTGTTGCCTAACTATCAAGCGGTTCTATGCACAGCCATGACTAGAATCTGTATGCTCCACTTAGGTCTTTCTTTATTCCTTATTTATCTTTATCCTTGAGTTTGGCTTCAGTGAGTGTGTCAAGTTATCCCTTTACCGTACTTTTATATCCCTGTTATGAGCATTGGTCCATTACATAGTCATGTTATCCTGTTCATGTCTCTATTAGATCCTTTTCCACCATGCCTTCCTTTGGGAAAATATAAATAACGATACCCTGAATATCTCCGGGTGAAATGCTACAATGATAGATCCGTGCGCTTGCGGATGAATATCTTGATTGGCAAGATCTATCACCGTTGATGTACCTAGTGTTATCACCGACATGGTGGTTTCACTTAGGAATGTCAACGGCGCATTTCTGGCGCCGTTATTAGAAATGGGTTCTAAACCTGTTTCTAGTGATTGCGCTTAAGAAATGCAACAAGCATTTTGGCGCCGATTCCGGGAAGGCATTGGTTTTTATAAGGCATCTTTTTAGAACATGTTCGTCATGATAATATGCATGTGTAGTGACCTTTGTTTATAACAGGTTTATCTAAAAACAAAAAAATCTTTTATAAAAGAAAAAAATCTTTTTAAAAAAAAATATATATCTTATAAATAAAAAGCAAGGACATGTTATCAAGTTAGTATGCACCTTCGGGTATTCTTGTCGCTAACCATTTTAGGTGGAGACTAAGAAGAACAAAGGGGCACGCGACGCTGAAAACATGGGGGCTACATCAATAAGAAAACTTTGATGCTCCCGGTAGGAGGAACACACTCAAAAGGAGACCACGACCTTGCACACTCGACTTTTTCACGAAAGTCCAAGTGTGAGAGGGAGGGCGGTGATAATATCAAGTTCCACGTACAAGGGGTCATAAAAAAAAAAAAAAAAAAAAAGAGAGATGAATAAGAGTTAGCCTCCCCTTGCTATAAAAAGAAAAAAAAAAAAATATATATAGAACAAAAAAAAAGAAATAAGAGGAGAGAGGAGCAGGTTGGCCCCATATGGTCAAAGTAAACAATAAAAAGACACTGACTTCACCCTTCATTGCTTCCATGTAAGCAAGAAGGGATCTTTCTCTCCCAAGACCTTGTTGCACTGGGTGAGTTTAGTACGCCTCCCTCTACTCAGGTACGCAGAGGTCCAAAAAAAAAAAAAAAAAAAAAAGGTAAAAAAAGAAGGTAAAGGAAAGGAGGAACATCCTCCTTTACACCTTTGTGACCACTAAGGCCCATGGTCCATATACACTACATGTGTGTATCACCTAAGCCTTGTGGCCCGCCCGAGATGGATCATCAAGCTACCACCGCGGGGAGTCTCAACGTTCTTTCCTTCCATGCGGGACGGTACACACACACTCAGGTATACAAAGGTAATAATTCACCAATTCTTTTTACTCATACTTATCTCCAAAAAAAAAATCATGTTTTCTTTGTTTATGAAATATGATCTGGGTTTGGATGTGTTTGCATGGCGCTCGTGCGATGCGTCCATAGGTCTTTTAAATCAAGCATGGTGCTTGGGTTAAAATGGTCTTCTTTAATCAAAATTTGACATGGTGTTGAATTTTTGACTAATGAACCTAGGGTGACATCATAAACAGTAGAATTATTCTTTGATGGAGATAAAACAAGGCTAGACTTTTATTGCATCTTTATCTTAGCCTTGTTTGAGTATGAAAAGTTTGGTGAACCTTTTTATGTGTTCTCCCTTGATAATAAAATCCTAAAATAAAAGTCTTTGAAAAAAAAAAACAAACAAGTTTGCTCTTTTGCTCCTTCCTACATATGTTTGAAATTTGGTAATCACGAAGGATGGTAAATCCACTCGTGAATCTACCATATACTAACCATGCAGGAAAAGCCAAAAGCACGAGGGTAGAACCACGATCCAATGGGCTTTGAGCTAGCTTGGGGAGGACCAAAAACATGGTAATGTGAAACCTACACTTTCATCCTCTATCCATTACCTTCCAAAAAAAAAAAAAAGTGTTTTATAAAATATTTTATTATCAAAATAAACAAAAATATTTATGACACAAAAATCTAAAAATAAATATTTTCAAAAAAAAAAAAAAATGGGGGTATAAAAAAAAAAAAATGGGGTATATTTAAAAAAATATGTTTTATAAAATATTTTATTATCAAAATTAAAAAAAAAAAAAAAAAAAATATATATATATATATATATTTTCAATAAAACATATTTTTAGAATAATTTTTTTTTTAGTAAAAAAAAAGATTTAATCTTTTTGTTCACCTTTCAAAGTCTTCATCTTCATTGGATGAATCTTATTGCTCTTTCATGCTTCCTCTTTCTATATTGGCACGTTTAAGTTTGGAAGTTTTTGTCATACTAGTTGATCATACTTCCATAGGCGTTTTGAATTAAGCATGGTGCTTAGGTCAAAAAGTCTACCTTAATCAGATTAGACATGGAGTCGAGTCTGATTATTGAACTAGAGCTGCTAGTGTAGATTTAGGTCAAATCTATGGACTAACCCCTGCAGGATTTTATCAAACATCATGAGGGTAAGTCCAAGAGATGACAATGGAGATCAGAAGTTGTTTGGTGAACCAAAAAATAATAATGATAATGATAAAATAAAAATAAAAAAAACCCTTTGAAACCCCAAGAATGATTGTCCCGCTCTTCCAAGATCATCACAAGACAAGCTTGGGGGGAGTCTCCTGGCACGCTCAAAAGATGATGTTAATCAAAGATCTATTCATAGCGTTCACAAGCTAGCAACGTTCATAAACCGAAGGTAAGTCAAAAGCTAGCTTGGGGGAGGACTCCCACAAAGGTAACTCGTATCTCACATTCCATTCGGTTATTTTCTTATCTTATATGAATGATGAGATATGAGAATAATAAAAAAAAAAAGAGGGGAAGAAGAAAGAGAGAGAGGAGACTTATTCCATTCCATATATATGTGTTGTAGAAATGTTTTAGTTCTACCCCTGTTGAAATGATGAATAGTTGCTCTGTCTTATGTTTTGCCTGTGCCTAGTTTATAATTCGAATTTCTCTAAAGTTTGGGTTTAGTGGCTAAGTCTAAGAACTCATCCTGAAAAAAAAAACCTGATTCATGTGGGTTGCATAGGCTCTATCTAGTCTAAGTTGTTGCCAAATACGATATGGTACAAATAGATTTGCTATGATTTCGTCCAAAAAGAGAAACTTGACATCCGGGAATCTAATTTGAAAAAAAAGAGAGAAATGATATGGGCTATGCTAAAAAAAGAAAAAAAAAGAAAAAAAAAAAGAGAGATGAAAAATGGACATGTGTCCGAGGGGCGAGTAGAGCCCACATCTCTAAAACAACAAGAGAGGAAATAAAAGACAAAAGTCTAGGGCGAGCCAGAGCCCACCTCTCCAAAATATATATATATATATATATATATATATATAGCAATAAAGCCCATACTTTCTCAAAAAAACAAAATAAAACTTAAATAAATAAATCCCGGATGAGAAAGTTGATCAAAAGGATGAATGAAAAGCTATCTGGCAACCGCCCAAGGCTTTGAGAAAAGCTAAAAAGCCCCGCTTACGATGAAAGGTAACAAAAGGTGAGCAAAGGCATGCCATTTTATTCAAACTCTAGTAGAAAATCTTATTATAACCTTGGCACTTGTGAAACATAATCGGCATAGTAGCAACTCCTGATCAACAACCAAGTACTTATCTTGTTTGCTCGAGGACGCGCAAAGGGTAAGCTTGGGGAGTTTGTTGGCGGTCACTAACGACACTTTTTAACGTCAACATTCTACCAATAAGGGGTTGAAACTATACCTTACTACACACATATACATTTATTATTGACATATTTCCACTTGTAGTGTCCAAATTATTATTGTGCAGATTTATATAAGAAACAAGTGGAAAATACACCAAAAGGCGCCTCCACGAAAGCGCATTCACGAGAACATCAAGCCCAAGGGAGAAATGGACCAAACACGCAGAACTGGGCCGAGCAAACATCGCCACACAACTTTTCAAGCCCAAACACGCCAGCCTGCCAAGGCCCGGCCCGAACCGAGCCCAAAGCAGTGCTTGCAAGCGCACCCTGGTGCGCTTCGCACCCATCTGGCGGTTCAAGCCCGGGTTTGGCGAGGCGGTTTGTTACCTTTCAAAACCGGCGTTGCCGGCGTTGGTTGGTCGGTTTAGCAAACTAGGAAGGTGTTCCCAGGTCGGTTTTGGCTCTTTCCATATGGGGAGGGACATTTTCCAATAAGCCCCCTCTCCTCTACCTATAAAAGGAGGCCATCTCCCACCATTGTAACACACACCACACAATGTAGCCTCTCTCTTCTTCTTCTTCTTCTTCTTCTTCTTCTTCTTCTCCCTTTTTCTTCTTCTTCTTCTTCTTCTTCTTCTTTCTTCTTCTTTTTTCTCCTTCTTCTTAGTTTGTACTTAGGAGGAGTTTGGCAAGGATTAATAAAGGAGAGCAAGACATTTTGGAGCTATTCGGTATGAGCAATTTAGAGTTCTTCATCTTGTTCTTGTTCTCTACTTATCAATATAGTCATGTTCTTGAATTAGAGCAAAGTCCTTATGACATAATCTTGATTGATGAACTAGTATATAGTTTCTATATCATGATCTTGTCTTATGGAACATCGTGCTTAATTTATCATACATACATGTTTAGACCAAGAGCTAGATCGATATGATGAGTTCTACCTAGAGTTAGACTTGGTTGATGTTGGGTTGCGGGATTGATTGTCGTTCCTTCGGGGCGGTGCTCTGGTAGAAGGACTCCGGGGACGGGTAAGCCTTGTATACACGCCAGAGTAATAATCACTAGTGTAGATGTGGTGTCTAGACTAAGGGTTTTCTATCTTTTGTGGCGCATCCCACGGTTGAGGGTAGGCGGGCCGGGTTGTGACAGCCTTGTCCGTCCCTTGTAATCCCCACGTTCGGGTGTGGCGCGGTGCTAAATGCCGGTCTCCATCCCAGTTTGGGCGATTGCCGGTGCCCGAAGTAATTCATCAGAGACCTCGGCTTTCTTGATTTAGAATCTCTAACAGTAAAACATGTGTGTATCTGCTATCTTGACATGACTATCTAGGATATGCCTGCTCCACATTAGAATTATTCTTTTATTCTTTCTTTTACTTTTACCCTTGAGATTGGCTTGAGTGTGTGTGTCAAGTTATCATATCTACCTATTCTATTTTACCCCTATTATGAACATTGGTCTATTATACATTCATGTTATCTTGACCATGTCCGAATTAGAGACTTTTACACCATGCCTTCCTTTGGGAAAATATAAATAACGATACCTCGAATACTTCGGGTGAAATGCTACAATGATAGATCCGTGCGCTTGCGGATGAATATCTTATTTGGCAAGATCTATCACCGTTGATGTACCTAGTGTTATCACCGACACGGTGGTTTCACTTAGGAATGTCAACGGCGTATTTCTAGCGCCGTTATTAGAGATGGGTTCTAAACCTGTTTCTAGTGATTGCGCTTAAGAAATGCAACAGATTCTCAAATTCATCTAGAGGTTCTGAAGTAGTAGGATTTTCATCCTCTTCCTCAATAAAGAATTCTGAATCATCTTCTTGATTGGATTCCACAAAATATTCTACGGTGGCCTCTTTAACTTCCTCCATAGGATCTGGTTCTGGACAAGACTCGGATTTAGCATGAATAGCTTGGACTATGGGTAATGAGAATTGAAGATCTTTGTCTAGTTGAAAATCTAAATCTCCGGGTTGTCCTTTAAAAGTAAGTCTTTCTATTGGTTGTCCTATCAGCAGGTCAAACTCCATGATATCAAAGATATAGAAGCTAAGATGTACCATGATGTTATTAACCTTGATGGGTAAGACATAAAGAATTCCTGAACTTTGAATGATTTTTCCTGAAGGTTTTAATAATAATTTTGTAGTGGGACTCAATGGCATAGTTTTAAGAAGATCTTGAGCAAAGGATAATGCCATGATGTTTATCCCCACTATAGGATTGTAAAGAGCATCAAAAGGATCTTTATCAATTTGGCAACGAATAGGTATAGAAGGTGAATCGAAACGGATCACATCAAAGGAAAGCTCTGATTCTTCTGTCCATTCGCTACTAATGATTGAGACAAGTTCTTCTGTAGTTCCTTTTAAATGTATCAAATCAGAAGAATCTAAAGCATAAGATTGTGATGATCTATTCTTCTGAGATATAAATCGATATTTTGAGGTATTTCCATAATCTGTAAAGAGATCATCCTCGATATCAAGTAAGAAATCAGAGATTGAAGTAACCTCTGGTTCTTCTAAAGGTTCAGGATTAGCTGGGATTGGTAAAGGATTTGGAATAGAATTAGGTTCAGCTAATCTCTCTTCTTCTAATATTTCTTCTATTTTTAAAGATTTCCCTGCAGTTGGATCATCCTCCTTGTTCTCCACTATTTTATTTAAGATAGCAATGCATTTAGGGGGTGAAAGATGAATGAAAGATCCATTCGCAGAGGTGTTCAAATATTTTCTAGATTTTCTATTCAGACCAATATAGAAATGTTGAATTAGAACATGGTCTGGTATGGTGAGATTAGGTCCGGATTTGGAAAGAAGATCATAACGTTCCCAATAGGCACTCAAGGATTCATCGTGATTTTGTTTTGAGGATAGAATTGAGAGCCTAAAGTTAACTAGTTTTGACATGGGAAAGAAATCAGCACAAAATTCATTTAAACAAGTTTCCCAATTGCCAGCCATTCTTTCTCTATTTCTATTGTACCATTGGCGAGCTTTTCCTTTCAAAGAGAATGGAAAGAGCGTCCAAAGGATAGTTTCAGGAGACATGCCTTCAATATGGAGGCATTTACATGTCTCCTCAAAAGTTTGGAGATGAATAAAAGGATTTTCGTCTAATTCTCTTGAGAAAGTATGGTTTTGGACCATCTCTATCAACTTGGGGCGAAACTCATAAGATCTAGAATGAATAGGTTTAGATGATAGCACAGGTCTACAAGCTTGCCCATTGGGTGCCAAATTTTTGTAAAGAGGGATTGTATCCATTTGGATAATGATTTTGAAAAAGATAAGATAAGATAAAATAAAGAAAAATCTAAACTAATGATATGATACAAGATTTAGTTTAGCTCAAATAATCAGCAAACCGTTCTCCCCGGCAACGGCGCCAGAAATTCTTGTTGGTAAAAGTTATCCTACAGAATTATTTATAAATTTGTATAGTGCGTAGCGACGAAACGATGAGCACTTCACCCAGGTGTGGGTTTTCAATATCGAATCCACAGGGAGAATGGTGTGAGAATAATGAGACAAAACTAATCCCTGAGATAATAGGAAGGAACGGGAGTTCAGATAAAAGGTGAGAAGAATTCTATGGCTGTCTAGTTTATACTCTTGTAAGGCTTAGAGATATTCCTTAATGGGGACGTACTCAAAAGGAAAGTAAGGATTTAAACTTACTATTGCCCCAGCAACTATGTCCTACGTGTCCTATCTTACGGGAAGTGGATTCCAAAGGAAATCAATAGTACTATCACTACCACGATCTACCACGCTCCGGCAAGTAGGGTGTATTTATGAGTTATCTAGTATAAACACCACATTTATACTAGGGGTAACAACTTCAATTCAAGAGCGACAAGAATCAAAGTACTCTAATGAGTCATAAACCGAAAGAAATATAAATAAGTGATCTTACTCAAATATAAGGTTGATCCACCAAAGAAGTCTCAAGATCAAGTGCAATGAAGCCTTTGATCCCAGAGGTACAAGCGTAGAGAGTCACTGACAGATCCGGTACTTCTCCTTACTTCTCCTCAACTCTACTTCTTATCTCTCAAGAACAGATCTAGAACTCTAATCAAGTTCTTTGATCTATCTCTCAACTTTCTACTAATCTCTCTCAACTTGATCTAGCTCTTCTAATTAGAGAGGTATGGCTCTAGCTATGATCAGAGCTGAGTATGATGAATAATGATTTTCATGCCTAAGGCCAGAGGTAGGACCCTCCTTATATAGTCCTGGTGGATGAATGCTGGCCCTTGGATCAAACCGACTTCAACAACGGCGTAGATACAACCTCAAAGGCGGTTAGAAACCGACCTAAGAAGCTGAGGCCGACAGGTGGGACCCACCTAGCGGTCGCCACCCAGCCGGGCGGCCGCCAAAGGTGTGGTGGGCCCCGGTTTGTCGGGTTTATCCCGGTGTCTTCTAGAATGTTTTAGTTCACTTTTCGGATCAAAATTCTTCTCTGGTAAATCTTCTTATTGTTTGGGGGGTTTTCTCTAAGTTTTCTGGTATTTTCCTGTTAAGCCCCTGAAAAGATAGTAATCACCAAAACTTGTGGAACTTTGCCAGTATAACACCTATTCTATGCATTCTATTCTTTTTATATCCTTATTATATGTTCAATTGACACATAAAAACATGGCTTAAGAGGTGTCAACAGCCTCCCTTCCCGCCCTTTCTCTGGCGGTTTGGAGCGGCTTTCACGCGGCGGTTGCATGCGGTGCAAACTTTCGTTCCCGCCAAGAACACCTCGAAGCAAGGAGAGCCCTCCATTCCCTCCTCCTCTCCACTATATAAAGAGAGGCACTCCTCACTTGTAACACACACACACAACACATTACACATTGTTACATCCTCACCTTGAGCTCTACTCTCTCCACTTCATTAGTTTAGTAGTAGGATTCGAGTTAGGCAAAGCTTCAAGGAGGGCTTGTCTCCTTGGAAGGATCTTTTGGTAATTTACTATGAAGTTCTTTCCTTTATTCAAGTCTCATTATTTATATCACAATGCATATGAATTAGAGTATAGTTATCCTCATGTTATATTCATATTATGTCAACTAGAGTATAGTTAGTATGATGTGAAATTTAACATGACTAACTTTAGGCTAATTGAATCATATATCGTTCATGGAACGTAGTAGAACTAACCTCGGGTGATGGTCTGGTGTACCTTCGGGTTTACCTTTACTCTTGCCATGTCGATCCGTAGGGTCGGGGTACCTAGGGGGGTTTAGGTAGTTTTCTATAAACGTAAGCGTGGTGCTTAGGTCTATAGAGAATCATCTGGGAAATGCCGGCATCCCACGGTAGTGAGGTAGGCGGCAGATGGTGACAGCTCTGTTCGTCCTACGCACTCCTCCACGTCCGGGTGTCGGGTTGGAGTCTTATCAAGTGTCACCGACTGGCATATACCAGCCACAGGCATCTCCTCATCGCTTTAGCCCATCACTGCAATGAACCATGAATGACATATGTAGACTATAGTCTGACGCATTGGCGATATTAGAATAGCCAACTCAACATAGATTTTCCCTTTCTTGTTATTTCCTATTTATTCCTTCTAGTGCTCAAGAAGTGTGTGTGTCACCACTATCTCCAATATTATTGTCACTTACCCCTGTACATGATTAGTGGCTATCCATACATACATTGTGGGCTATCATCATCATATTAAATCTAAACCTGCCTTCCATAGGCGTTTTGAATTAAGCATGGTGCTTAGGTCAAAAAGTCTACCTTAATCAGATTAGACATGGAGTCGAGTCTGATTATTGAACTAGAGTCGCTAGTGTAGATTTTGGTCAAATCTATGGACTAACCCCCGCAGAATTTATCAAACATCATGAGGGTAAGTCCAAGAGGTGACAATGGAGATCAGAAGTTGTTTGGTGAACCACAAAAAAATGATAAAATAAAAAAAAATAAAAAAAAACCTTTGAAACCCCAAGAATGGTTGTCCCGCTCTTCCAGGATCATCACAAGGCAAGCTTGGGGAGTCTCCTGGCACGCTCAAAAGATGATATTAATCAAAGATCAAATCATGGCGTGCACAGGCTAGCAACGTTCATAAACCAAAGGTAAGTCAAAAGCTAGCTTGGGGGAGGACTCCCACAAAGGTAACTCGTATCTCACATTCCATTTAGTTATTTTCTTATCTTATATGAATGATGAGGTATGAGAATAAAAAAAAAAGAGGGGAAGAAGAAAAAGAGAGAGGAGACTTATTCCATTCCATATATATGTGTTGTAGAAATGTTTTAGTTCTACCCCTGTTGAAATGATGAATAGTTGCTCTGTCTTATGTTTTGCCTGTGCCTAGGTTATAATTCGAATTTCTCTAAAGTTTGGGTTTAGTGGCTAAGTCTAAAAACTCATCCTAAAAAAAAACCTGATTCATGTGGGTTGCATAGGCTCTATCTAGTCTAAGTTGTTGCCAAGTATGATATGGTACAAATGGATTTGCTATGATTTTGTCCAAAAAGAGAGGCTTGACATCCGGGAATCTAATTTGAAAAAAAAGAGAACTGATATGGGCTATGCTAAAAAAAAAGAAAAAAAAAAGAAAAAGAGAGAGATGAAAAATGGACATGTGTCCGAGGGCGAGTAGAGCCCACATCTCTAAAAAAAACAAGAGAGGAAATAAAAGACAAAAGTCTAGGGCGAGCAGAGCCCACCTCTCCAAAAAAATATACATAGCAATAAAGCCCATACTTTCTCAAAAAACAAAATATAATTTAAAACAAATAAATCCCGGATGAGAAAGTTGATCAAAAGGATGAATGGAAAGTATTTCTGTTATAACCATTCTATCTGGCAACCGCCCAAGGCTTTGAGAAAAGCTAAAAAGCCCCGCTACGATGAAAGGTAATAAAGGGTGAGCAAAGGCATGCCATTTTATTCAAACTCTAGTAGAAAATCTTATTATAACCCTGGCACTTGTGAAACATAATCGGCATAGTAGCAACTCCTGATCAACAACCAAGTACTTATCTTTTTGATCGAGGACGCGCAAAGGGTAAGCTTGGGGGAGTTTGTTGACGGTCACCAACGACATATTCTTAACGTCAACATTCTACCAATAAGGGGGTGAAACTATACCTTACTACACACATATACATTTATTATTGACATAATTCCACTTGTAGTGCCAAATAATGTTTTACAGGATTTATATAAAAACCAAGTGGAAAATGCACCAAAAGGCGCCTCCCTGGAAAGCGCATTCCTGAGAACATCAAGCCCAAGGGAGAAAAGTCCATAAAATATCAATATCCAAGCACAAGCCCAAGAGGTCGAGGCCCGAGTCCAACATGAAATGATAAACGGGCCGCAGGACATGGGTTCAATATTTTGGGCATAACTTTCTCATACGAAATCGGATTTCAGCGAACGAATACTCGAAACGAAGCTAACTCCGAGGCCCACGTGCTCATGCCAAGTTTCAGCCCAAACGGACAAAATATTGGTGCGGGCGCACCAAAGGGTGCGCGCGCACCCTCCCGGAGGCCGAATCAGCCCATCTTCGTCCTGGCGGCCCATCTCGACCTGAAAAGTTTGGAGGCGGTGTTTGCTTGCCCGTAAAAACGGTGCGGGATTAGTACCAAATGGCTTAGCCAAGAGAGGATCCCACGATGAAGGTCCTATAAATAGATGGGCACTCCCTCACTTGTAACACACACCTCACAATGTAGCCTCTCTCTCTCTTCTTCTTCTTCTTTTTCTTCTTCTTCTTTTTCCTTTCTTCATCTTCTTCTTCTTCTCCCTTTCTTCTTTTTCTTCTTCTACTTCTTCTTCTTCTTCCTCCTCCTAGTAGGATGTGGAGCTAGGCAAAGCTACCAAGGAGGGCTTGGCTCCTTGGAAGATGGATTCCGGGAATAAATCTTTCTATGGTATTCTTCCAAAGCCTTGCTCTTATCTTATCTTGGTTGTGCATTAGGACTAGAGTCTTCATGTTATTTCTATACCTCATGATTTATCCTATGATCTAACATGTTGTTCTTGACATGATCATGACACATGAACTAGTCTATAGTTTCTATGTTGTGATATCATCATATAGAACTTTATGCTTAAACCATTCATGCAATATAATTGGGTAGTGTCGGGATTGTGCTGAATGGCGGTTCGTTGTGTCCTTCGGGGCTTGCTCGTGTCCTATTCCGTCCATCCGTAGGGTGGGGGCCATGGGGGACATGAGTAGTGTCCTAGTATGCGGACGTGGTGTCCGGATGCCAGGTATCCTTCGAATATGAGTGCATGCCACGGTTGAGGGGGTAGGCGGCTTGGTCGTGACAAGCCTTGACCGTCCCTTGAAATCCCCCCACGTTCGTGTGTGCTGTAGGAGTTCGTAAATGCCTTCCTTTAGGGCGGATGCTCCGGGAGGTCTCCCTGTCCATTTCATTCTCAGCTCCGACCTCCCCGCTCATGCGTGTTGCCCGACTATCAACCGGTTCTATGCACGACCATGACTAGAATCTGTATGCTCCACTTAGGTCTTTCTTTATTCCTTATTTATCTTTATCCTTGAGTTTGGCTTCAGTGAGTGTGTCAAGTTATCCCTTTACCGTACTTTTATATCCCTGTTATGAGCATTGGTCCATTACATAGTCATGTTATCCCTGTTCATGTCTCTATTAGATCCTTTTCCACCATGCCTTCCTTTGGGAAAATATAAATAACGATACCCTCGAATATCTCGGGTGAAATGCTATAATGATAGATCCGTGCGCTTGCGGATGAATATCTTGATTGGCAAGATCTATCACCGTTGATGTACCTAGTGTTATCACCGACATGGTGGTTTCACTTAGGAATGTCAACGGCGCATTTCTGGCGCCGTTATTAGAGATGGGTTCTAAACCTGTTTCTAGTGATTGTGCTTAAGAAATGCAACACTCGACATGCTGCGCGACGCCGCCGATGCGGGGCATGAACTCGCCTCGTACGTACACGCCCTTGCTCTCTACAGGATGAACACCGGCGCCGATGACGACGACACTGCACGAAAGGTGTTGCGGGGGATCGAAGGCGACGCGGTGATGGCAGCGACGTGGGGCACCAGTAACTGTGCACGCCTCCGCGCACAGGCAATAGCGGTGTTGAGCGACGAGCTGATGGTGGCGCCGTATCCAGCGGGTTTTCGGTTTCTCCGTCGTCTCCCTGCTCTGGCCCAACCGCCGGTGCCTCGCCAACACGGGCATCTTCGATGCAGCGTGCCGGGCTGTGGCGACATTGCCGGATGGTCGGAGTCGGAGCGTGGAAGTCAACCGTGGGGAGTGTACTGCAGCGAGCAGTGCAGGATCAGCGACGAGTCTACTTTGTTCTTCGTTGATGGCTTGTGGGCATGAGTGTACTGTACTTCGTTCTTCCAATGCAGGGGAGTTGCTCACAGTTGCAGGTGACGCCTTGCTAGATATAACAACTTTTGGTAGCTTTTGGAAGTGTGCACGCGTCGTAGGTGATGCATATATGGTGTGCATATGTTCGATCCTTACCTAGCAGTGATGTTCAAGAAACGTAGATCTGGATGGAACGAAGACGAGATGTTTTAATTAGTTGTAATATAATCCGTGTGTTATAATGCTCACTTCTCTGTTTCAGTGTCTACCATTATTAATTCTCGCCGCGCGCGGCCACGCAGCCATGGCCGCCGCGAGCACCTCGGCCGGCATGGCTATTGTTAGCCGGGCTGAACTCTCTCCCTTCTTTCTTATCTTGGCACCTCGAGGCTCGTCGGCTTGAAGGCGAGCTATTCCTGTGCCGTTGAGGTCACCTTGGAACGCTGCCGTGTCCGCCGGTTCACACGCCGGCCGGCCGCGCGTTCACCACGACGGCAACAACCCTCTGCGCCCCGTCCCCGCCTCGACCGAGTTTTGAAAACCGTTTACGCCGCATTCCTGATGCCTCCATCCCGTCCATGTAACCTCGGCCTGTCCTCAGTCACCGGAGAGTGTGGCTCCCCGCTCCGCGCGCCCTGCCCGCCAACGTCGGCGTCGAGCTCGCGGTAGGCGGAGGCGGAGCCCATTCAAACCCGCTCATCCGATAGCATAGATAGGAACGCTAGGTTCTAGGTATCACGGTGTTCGTCCTCCCGTCGCTAGCGGTTGGCGCGGTTTCTAAGACGTACGAGGGAACAGTCGAACGCAAATGATAGAAAATTAAGATTGACACGCATCATATTAAAATTAAACCGATACAAGGAAACAGTATATCCCAAATTAACGAAAGATAAAGAGATTGCCATGCAAATGATTAACCAACAACCGATTCCTTAGCAAATTTAATCATTGTATCTTACACATCCACACAAATCATCGACAAACAGATAAATTAACATAATAAAAAAAATAAAAGAAGAGAACCTAGGCCGCCTTCTTGGCCTTCTTGGCCGCGCGCTTGGCCGCCTTCCTGGCCTCGCGCTTGGCTGCCTTCCTGGCCGCCTCCTCCAGTTTGGCCGGTATCCCCTCGGCGAGGGTATCGGCCAGAGAGTCGATCTGGAGGGCGTAGAAGTTGACCCTCTCCTCGAGGGGCTGATTCACCCTAGGCAGGCCTAGGTTCTCTTCGAGCGATTGTATTATTATTACTTCTATTACTATTTGTCATGTTTCATCGATAACATTTGAAATTTGAATTTCAAAATTACAACTTCAAACAACATTTTTATTGGAGCATCTAATGATTTCAGCAGAAGAAGTCATGAACATATAAAAGTTGTACAACTTCTTATGATGCACACCTTTTACACTAGTCATCTTCACCGAACGACATCATGGTAACATTGTTCACAAGATTTACACATCCACATAGAGTTTATATGAAACTACGAGAGACATCTCTAAGATTTGTGAACGATGTCTAACACTATGTCGGATAGGGAAACAACCAAATTAAAATGTAAATCTTGCGGTTAAGGAACGTAATAACTCTCTAGTTGAAAACTTTTTGGTTTGACATTACCTTGTAAAGGAGAATCTAGGTCTCAATTTCAAAAAATGGAAATTAAAATTTAAATGTTTCAAGTGACCTCGGATAGACAAACCACCAACCCAAGACGATTGTGCGTAGTTCTCAATTATCCATGAAACTTTGTAGTATAAAACGTTTTGATTTGGCATCATCTTGTCATGGAGAAACATGTGCAATAGTTTGAAAACATTTAGCTTAGAGCGCGCATTTGAGATAGTTTCGTCTGAAGAAAAGGCGTCTGCCCATTTCCTTGGACGCGTTCTATCTTACAGACGCGCACTGGGATAGTTCGTCTGTCCATTTGGCTCAACACCTTTGCCGGAGTGCACCGCCCCACGCCAGACGCACCGCGTAGCCGCAATCCGCTCACCAAGTCTTCGCGACACAAAACATAAAGCGCGCGCTCCGAGCTAGTTTCCACCAAAAAAGCTCCCGCCGTGCCGCGCCATGGAAAAAAACTTCCGCCTGACATGCTTGCAGAGACTGCGATTCGTGTCGCCGAGGTCTCGCGGCTCCCACGGAAGATCCAATGGCCGGCGAGGGCGAGCGCAGCCGCGACAAGCGATCGGCGGAGGAGCCATCGGTGAACCAGCCGCCGCGGCGCCCGGCGTCTCTGCCACCCACGGGTAAGATCAATCTGTTCTTATTGCGGTTATGTTCATCATGGGAGTAACGGTCCTATTACGCCCGGGGAGACGGCTTAACCGAGCATCTCGGGAGGGTATCATCAATGGGCTCGTCATCAATCCGACTATCGTCTCCTCCGACTCCGGGGACTCCGTCGCCTACATTGGATCGCACGCTAGCCGTTTGCTTAGAGAGCTCAACGCGTGCATGGGTGCGCAGAATGTTGCTTTCGAACAGGTCCAGATCGAGGTGGCCGATATGCGTGCTCGGCTCTCAGAGTCCGACGCCATGGTTGCGGGTGGGGTTTTTGACAGAAATTATTTTCTTGCTTGATCAAACCGCCGCTTTCGACGTCTACGGTTTTCCTTGATTTACAAAGACCGGCGGTAGCGTGGAGAACTTTGGCGGGCGCCCGGCAATGCCGACGCGCTGAACGCCCGGGCGAAACCATGGAGCTTCGTCTGCGGGACATCGTCTTTGCAGCGCAAGGGAGGTCGCGCACCACGGCGTGCGGCATGGTACGTCCGTCGGCCTGGCGGCTGCACAGGTGCAATCCGGCCACGACCTCACCTCGGTGGAGCCATGGTTCCCAGATCATGGTTGTCCCGAGGAGCACAGCGCTCTCGTCGACGCGTTCACCGGTCACGGCGCAAAGATGGTCGACAGGACCCCTCCCGACCTTATCCTGAGCCTCCTGTTCTAGAACTACTAGTCTGTACCCGGGGTAGAATAATGGGCGAAAACCATGTTTATATATGTCGATGGCGTTTGCGATTATCATGTTATCTGGATGTAATTCATGTTATGTTCATGTTTGCGATTCTCGCGGCTATGCATGTCCCCTTGACGTTGCGCTGGAACGCTACCGTGTCCGCCGGTTCAGGCCGCCGCCTTCGTTAATTACGTTGTCCGCGACGGCAACCCCTCTCCGACATGTCCCCGCCTGGACGAGGTTCAGGTCAGTACTGTAGTGGCCGTCGCTAGACGGCCGGCTAGACCTCATTTCTTGTGAGACCGGCGCACGCCGGAGTCCCAGGTGGCATGCCTAGCAGAAGGACGCGGTCGTCCACGCGACGAGGCCGCGAGGCTGCTCCGCCGCTTGAACGGCGGGCATCTTCTGCGGCGGCAGGAGTACAGTATCGGCGAATACCGTATTGGAGGCGTATCTACATATCAAGCCAAATCAGGGAAGTATTCGGGGTAACGTACAGAGCTGGTCTGTACAGAATAGAGACGGGCATCAGTATCAGTATAATATGATGACACTGCGGCTGCGCCCGATGGCAGACGTGCGCGCGCCCGCGAGCTCAAAGGATGCACCCACGCAAGGTGTAAATGTTAGAGACGCGCTCTATCAAAAAGCATTGGCATTCATTACGCTGTACTAACACCGGTCATGTCGTCGCAGGCCTCACGGCCCGCTCCTAAAAAAAGCCTAGTACGTCCCTACGCGGGGAACGCACCCGGCCACCCGTATTATTGCCCTGCTGCTCTCCGACTCCAACTGAGCGCCACACAGCTGCTGTTCACCTCCCCGCCGTACTCAGCCTCGAGGTTCCAAAAAAATAGCCCCCGCCGCTTCGACCTCAAGCCATCTTTGCGGAACCTTCCGCCGGACATTCTTGTGGAGCTTGCGATGCGCGTCGCCATGCACTCAGATGATCCTATGGATGAGCTCTTCAATCTGCGGGCCACCTGTTCGCAGCTGAAAGCGGCGTGCGGCGACCCCCTGGTGGGACGGAGCATCCCACTAGACCGGGTGCTGCACCGGCGTGTCGACTGCTGCGGGCCGCTGTACTACTCGCGCGAGTATCGCGCGAGTCTCATCACCGAGCTCGCCAAGGTCGGCAACCCGGAGGCGTGCTTCAGAGCAGGCATGTCTGCCGTGTTCGTGGAAGGCCGCGACACCGTCTCGCCGCCTCTCGACATGCTGAAACTAGCCGCCGACTCGGGGCATGCGCTCGCCCGGTATGTTCACGCTCTTCTGCTCTGCGCGAACGCCGCCGCCGCCGACGCATAAAGTGCCCGAGAGGTGTTGCGGGAGATCGAGCGCGACACGGCGGCGACGCTGCCTCGACTCTGGACGAACGTGAACTGCCGTGAGCACTTCAGACAGGCATTGGAAGTGTTGCGCGATGATTTGCTGGTGCCGTATCCAGTGTGGCAGCATCGTCCTGCTCTGGCCCAACCGGTGCCTCGCCAGGACGTGCACAAGTGGAGATTAGAAGACAACACTTGCAGCACCCTGGCCGAATGGGAGCCAGGATTAGTGTGGCCGCTGCGGTGGGTGTACTGCAGCGAGGAGTGTAGGATCCGCAGCGAGTGTTCTATGTTCTTCCTCGCTGCAAGGTTGAAATAAGCACGCCGGGCGATGATGCTCTCATGCAATGTATGTCTAATATATATGTGTGTCTGTTGCTCTAGCTAGAACATCTAGATCGAACAGCTTTTGCTAGCTTTTGGTTGTGTGCATGCATGGATTGGTTGATGTTCGATTGATCCTCTGAGTAGCATGCAGTGATGAACACTGGTGAGATGTTTTAATTCGTTGTAATCTTGTGTTATATTTTGTCTGGGATGGTGTTGTGTTACTCTAATTCATGTCTTTGCGTGGATGTTTGATTAATTGTTTTCGAAATGATGAATGAACAGATGGTCTATAATTAAGATTCGTGAACAATCACTAGCATGGATGTCAGATGGGGAAACAGCAACCAAATTGAGATTTAATTGTAGATCTTGCTAGGTTATGAAACTTTCTAGTTTAAAACTTTTTTATTTTTGGCATTATCTTGTAATGGAAAACTAGGTCTGAATTTTTAAAAAATGGAAATTTAAATTTTTTGGATGACCTCCGAAAAACTACCAATATAAAGACTGTAGTTCCCAAATATCCATGAAATTTTTGTGCAAAATATCACTTCTTTTGTTGTGGCTTGATTTATTAACAAATGGTATTTAAGAATGACTTAAATTTGACTCTTTTTGTACAAATTTTTTGAATAAGACGATCGGGTCAAACTTAGGGTCAAAAAAGTCAAAGGAGCTAAAATTTGAAACGGAGGGGCCTTTATATTTGGGATCATCTTCTCATGGAGAAACATGTAACAGTTTGAAAACATTTTAGTAGATTACACATACTACACACATTGGGATAGTTTAGTAGTATGAAGAAAGACGTAGGCGCTTGTAGTTGTAGCGGCGCTGCATGCAGTTTTTTTGACGTTTGGCTCATAGGGCGCTTGTGCGCGGCATCGCTGCCTAATAAGCGTCCGACGCTTGTGCCTGGGCTTGAAGGAAATCCTACCGTGACAAGCTAATTATAGTATTGTTGACTAGTTATTCAGTTAATGAAGCACCTACTACACCGTTGTAGTGAAGTAGAAAAAGTTTTACTATGCCTTCAATGTTTAGCATCCCCATTGTACATGCCCTCATGCCCGTCGCGGGAAGGCACCAGCCATCCCACGTGGAGGTGACTGCGCGGCCTGCACCAAGGATTGGACGGAACGACAGTGGCAGACGTGGCTCCACTGTAACTATAGCGAGGTGTGAAGCATACGCAAAGGATTCGCATGCAAAGGGCGTGGATATGATCAGCACGTGTCACGGGAATAGTCCAGAGAGTACTGTACATGTGTACTAGTACTACTGATCATTTTTATATTACTTATACGGGGACTCGCGCGGCCGGCCAAACGCTTCTGGTTCCTTGTCGCAGAAGCGTCGGTTGTTGCCTCCGTTCTCGGGCTGTCCGTCGCTACTACTGTAGACACTTCGAGTGCACGGGCCGGCTACTCTGGCAAGACTCAAGAGCGAGGGCCAGGCCAGCGCTCGTTGTCAAAGAAGACGGGCAAGAGGCCGGCAACACGGCCAGACGCGATGGCTCCGTACGTAGCTTGTCTTGAAATTAAAATACCCTCCGTTCCACAATACTTGCAATTCTTTGACTCATATAAACTGTGTTTGACCTCTCGTCTTATTCAACTTTTTTTAATAAATATTACCACTTTTGTTATGACTTATTACATCACTAAAGATATTGTAATGACGTTTTCTTTGTTTTATAATTTACATAAAAAATTTGAATAACACGAGCGCCAAAAAACACAGTTTTTATATGAGTCAAAGAATTGCAAGTATTGTGGAACGGAGGGCTTAAACAATTCAGAATAAGCTGTTGACAAACGGAACAGGTAGTACGCGTTTGAAGAAAGAAAGAAAACTGAATACATTGAAGAAGCACAAATGCAGAGACCAAGTACTTTATTCAAAGTTTCATCACAGGTACTCCCTCCGTTCCAAATTATAGTTCACTTTGGCTTTTCAAGATATATACATTGGTTTTGTTATGCATCTAGTTATACATTATGTCTAGATACATACTAAAAGAAATGGATCTAGAAAAGCCAAAGTGAACTACAATTTGGAACTAAGGGAGTACAAACTAATCCTCAAGGAATTCACCGATAAGAGTTTGAGGATCAAGGAGATCGACTACAAAGAGGCGGCATGATTGCCAAAACTCCCCTCAATCCGGGCTCGGTCCTTCTCGCTGATTGGAGCCCCAAGAAAGCCGGGAGCATGGATACACAAATCTCTGCAGGTTTGGGTTGACAGAGCTGCCAAACCTGTCGAAGGGCCGGAAAAAACGTCGTGCCTGATGAGCGCCATCACCTGAGGAAACACTGCCGCGAGACGTTGCACTGGGGATTCACCTTGTACATATTCGTAGTGATTACTTTGGTTGTGTGAACGCTAGTGTTGTCAATGCATTCTACGGCGAGGTCAAAACTTAATAAAAACTTGTGCTCCTTGAGATGGCTAGTTTTTATTAAAAATGTGGAACTGGCCATGTTTTGTAGAATTATTTATTTTTAACACCG
This sequence comes from Hyparrhenia diplandra, assembly GCA_015847255.1. Taxonomy (NCBI): domain Eukaryota; kingdom Viridiplantae; phylum Streptophyta; class Magnoliopsida; order Poales; family Poaceae; genus Hyparrhenia; species Hyparrhenia diplandra. The sequence goes on from JADLZK010000015.1 coordinate 49,399, forward strand.
ACATATTATGTTTTTTGAAAATTAAATAATTTTACAAAATATGGCCGATTTCATATTTTTAATAAAAACTAGACATCTCAAGGTGCACAAAAAAATTGGTTCACCAAAATTGGAGTTACCAAACTCTAGTTATGAATTTCCAAAAGTGACGAAAAGGTTGGATTCCTAACAATTTTTCGTTTTTGATTTGAGGCCGATTCCCAAATTAAAAAAAAAATGATGCTAGATTCCTAAGACAAACTTTCTTCAGGGCCAAATTCCTAATTCTCCCAAAGTCCTATTACTCCAAACAATGTTTAACATTTCGAAATACGAGTATGCACTAGCACAGAATTTGCAGTCCCCTTTTACATTAACCGTGGGACCATGGTGTCCGTGATCGAACACTCTAGACTCTACAGATTTGCCACCTCGGATTCCTATATAGTGCTACTATGGGCGCAGTTTTCTCTCGCAGTCTCTCGCCTCTTCCTTCTCCCATAGTAGTACTCTTCTCACATCTCACCTCTTCTCCGTCCTGACTTTCCAAACTCATCTCAACCAGAGAGCGGTCCAACATTGGGGGATGCCTTGCGCCGCTTCGTCGTCTCCATCCTGGGCAAGTGGTGCTCTTTATCACATCCATGCACCTAGATATGGTTTTTCGTGTGGTTTTTGAAGCAGCAAATACAGAAGTTTTTGCTTTTTTTGGTGGTTGCAGATCTGGGGTCCGTCGCGGAAGCACATCTTCTTTTCTTTTATTGGTGGTTGCAGATCTGGGATCCGTCGCGGAAGCACATCTTGGGTAAGCACCGAAATCTAGATTGTAAAGTGCATTATCCTTCCTTTTTTTGAAGGGTTTTTTTGAATGGCTATAAAAAGGTTTTGTTTTATCTTGTATATCTGTGTGACTCATCCTATCTACTAGCTTGTACAACATTGCTCAATTATTTTGTTGTCTTATACCTTCTCCCGATTCATCCTAGGTACAAACACAAAGATCTACGCGGGAGATTATAAAAGGATGGCCTCTAATTTCTATCTTTGCAGGCGGGCTCAGATTGGGTGGAGGTTTTGAAGTTTAGAGCAATCTGATAGATTTAAACACCGGAGCACGAAGTCCCTCAGAAGATCCACCTGGTGTATGTGCTAGCCATTTCATTAATATACAGGTCATCCTGCAGGATTCAAAAAAAAAAGTCATCCTGCACTTGTCCTTGGTGTTTGCAAACTTGATTCAAACACTGCTGACATGGTGTGTGCAATGTCAGCTTCGTGCGCGGCCTTGGCCGCACCCTCCTACTCTTCCATGCTGCTGGAGTAATTAGCAGTAGCTGTAGTTGGTACTCATTGTCCCTATTAACATCGGCGAGAAACATTGGGAGGGGCTCGTGACCGCCGTCCCGTGAAGTTTTCGCCGCCTCGATTTGTGGGTGTTTTGGGCGGAGGCCGAAAAAAATGTCGCAAGAGAAGCACATCTTCTTGGGTGAGCACCGAAATCTAGATTGTAAGGTGCATTGTCCTTCCTTTTTTGAATCTGTATCGAACCTGTATTGCTAGTTTGTGCATTGTGGCTCAACAAACGAATTCAGCTTGATTTGTTCTGTAAAGAAGCAAATTTTGGCCTTGTGTTGAAACATTGGCATCGAACACTCACCTCCTCTCTCTCTCTCTCTCGATCGATCGAACAGTCATGTGAAATGACTCCATACGTGACCGACCCACGATGTACAAAGACACCCATCGCATACACGGTGTTTAGGCATGTCATCATGATCGATTCTACGCACCGCGCTTGAAAAACGGGTCTCAGAGGATGGTGCAGATGACACTGCGAGGATGGACGGAACGACAAGTTTTGACCAAAACCTTTTCCAACAATACTACGGGGACTCGCGCGGCCGGCAGAGGCAGAGACGGGAGACGGCCGTGGCAACGTGAACGCTTCGGTTCCTTGTCGCAGTAAGCGTCGGATTAATTATAGACGAGAGAGAGAAAATGGCCACCGGCGGGCCCCACAATTTGAAATACCTAAAAAATGTTTTACACCAACTGAGAAACCAAAAATCTAAATTAAGTTACGATTACACTACTAAATTTGTTTTAATTAATTATTCAAAACAAGATATCACATGGATATACGTATTTAGATAAAATTACAAGTGGGCCCACACGATGGTAGTTGGGATAGAGTAGGACAAACTTTTTCAGGGCCAAATTCCTAATTCTCTAAATAATGTTTGAAATTTTGAAATACTAGCACACAAGTTACAGTCGCCCTTTTACATTAACCGTGGGACCATGGTGTCTACATCGAACACTCTAGAGTAGCCACCTTGGATTCCTTTATAGTGCTACTATGGGCATTTTTCTCTCGCAGTCTCTCGTCACTTCCTTCTCCCACACTACACCTCTTCTCATACTGTACTACTAGTTAGTAGTGCTCTTCTCACCTCTTCTCCGTCCCGAAGTTTCCAAACTCATCTCAAGATTCTCAACCAAACCCCGAGTACTGAGCTTATCCGACACGGGGGGTTCGCTTCGCCGCTTCTCGCCTTCGTCAAAAAAAATGTTCAAATTTGGAATGCTCTGGCTCTCCAAGAATCTGTATCGAACCTGTATTGCTAGTTTGTGCATTGTGGCTCAACAAACGAATTTAGCTTGATTTATTCCGTAAAGAGGCAAATTTTGGCCTTGTGTTGAAACATTGGCATCGAACACTCACCTCCTCCTCTCTCTCTCTCGATCGAACAGGCATGTGAAATGACTCCATATGTGACCCCTGATGTACAGTACACCTACTGTACACAGTGTTCAGGCATGTCAGCATCATGATTACGATTCTACGCACTGCTTGAAAAAAAAAACAAGTTCAGTAGGATGGTGCAGATGACACTGCGCGGCCTGCACCAAGGCCCAAGGGTGGACGGAACGACGAGTTTTTATATTCACCAAAAAAAAGTTTTGACCAAAACCTTTTCCAACAAATAGTACTACGGGGACTCGCGCGGCCAGCAGAGGCATAGCCGGCCGGCCGTGGGCCCGTGGCAACGTGGGAACCTGGACGCTTCTGGTTCCTTCTCGCACAAGCGTCGGATTAGGAGTACTCCGAGAGCGAAGCCACCGGCGGGCCCCACAATTTAAAATACCTAAAAATGTTATAACTGACAAAACCCAAAAATCTAAATTAAGTTCCGATTACGCCATTAAATTTGTTTCAGTTAATTCTTCAAAACAAGATATCACATGGATATATTTAGATAAAATTACAAGTGGGCCCACACAAAGGATATAAAGTATATGTATGAATGCGGAGAAACTGGTGTTGTGTGGGCACTATGAGCAGGTTTTGAATTGGGATTGATAGATCTATCCATCACATGCGTGATGAAAACTTGGATGTTTTGTTTAGTCGTAACCATGCATATTTTCCAAAAATGACGAAAGGCCGGATTCCAAACAAATTTTCGTTTTGAGGCCGGATTCCCAAATTCAAAAAAATGATGCCAGATTCCTAAGACAAACTTTTGTCAGGGCTAAATTTACTCCAAACAAGTTACAAACTTTTGCCAGGGCTAAATTAACCGTGGGACCATGGTGTCTGCATCAAACACTCTAGAGTTGCCACCTCGGATTCCCTCATACAGTATGCTCCATATATAGTGCTATCGGCAGTTTTCTCTCGCAGTCTCTCATCTCTTCCTTCTCCCATACTACACCTAGTACTAGTTACTTCTCACCTCTTCGTCCTGACTTTCCAAACTCATCTCAACCAAACAAGAGTAGAGAGCGGTCCGACATGTGGGTCTCCTCTCGCCAGATTGCCGATGCCGTCATCCGTGAAGTCTTGGGCTCTTGGCCGCCTCGATCTCTCGGGTGTTTTGGGCGGAGGCCGAAAAAAAAATATGTCGCAAGAGAAGCACATCTTCTTGGGTAAGCACCGAAATCTAGATTGTAAAGTGCATTATCCTTCCTTTTTTTTTGAAGGGTTTTTTGAATGGCTCTAAAAAGGTTTGCTATCTAGCTTGTAGTACAACATTGCTCAACAATTTTGTTGTCTTATACCTTTTCCTGATTGATCCTAGGTACAAACACAAAGACCTATGCGGGAGATTATAAAAGGATGGGGAGGAGGCGAAGAAAGTGTCGCAAGAAAAGCACATCTTCTTCGCTTGGAGATCCTTTTCCACCTCTCTTGCATTTTCCTTCTTGCAGGCTATCGGCTGGCCTCGGCCTCGTAAGTGAGGCAGCTGTTCATGCGTGCATGCTGTGCATCCTATGCCTTAGCCCGCCTGCTTTTGATTGGAATGGCAGTTCGCCTTGGCCGCGCCCTCCCACTCATCCATGCTGCCGGAGTAATTTGAAGATAATAGATTTTGCGTTGTGAGCCTGAGGTGTGGTGCGGTCCAAGTGAATAGTAGCAGTAGCGGTTAGATACTCATTATCCCTGTTAACATTGACGAGAGGGGCTCGCGACCGTAGGACTATAATCTCCCGTGTAGGTCTCGAGCCCTGGTCATGGCCATGGCTAGAGCTTAAGACCTGCGCTGGAGATTATAATCCTGCCGAGGGCCACAAGCGTCTCGATGGTGTTGTTGTCTGTACTCGAGTTTGGACAGGAGGAGGGCGCCTTCTAAACAGATGCTCCCTACTCGAATCTGTATTGAACCTGTATTGCTAGTTTGTGCATTGTGGCTCAACAAACGAATTTAGCTTGATTTTGTTCCGTAAAGAGGCAAATTGTGGCCTTGTGTAGTTGTGTTGAAACAAATTTGGCTTCGAACGCTCACCTCATTCTCTCTCTCGATCGATCGAACAGGCATGTGATGATGTGAAATGACTCCATACGTGACCCCTGATGTACAGTACACCCCTCGCGCGGCCGGCAGAGGCACAGACGGCCGGCCGTGGCAACGTGAACGCTTCTGCTTCCTTCTCGCACAAGCGTCGGATTAGTACTACTCCAAGACGAGAGGCCACCGGCGGGCCCCACAATTTAAAATACCTAAAAAGTGTTTTAACTGACAAACCAAAAATCTAAATTAAATTCCGATTACACCGTAAATTTGTTTTGACCGTAACCTTTTCCAACGATACTGTACTTTTTACGAGGACTCGCGCGGCCGGCAGAGGCAGAGCCGGCCGGCCATTGCAACGTGAACGCTTCTGGTTCCTTGTCGCAGAAGCGTTGGATTAAATTATATAGTGAAAATTTTTGTCTCGCGGTTTCCAAGCACGCAACAGGCCACGTCGGACGAGCTGCAGGAGGAGGCAGAAGCCGAATGAGAGAGAGAGCATGGCTACCGGCGGGCCCCACAATTTAAAATACTACCTAAAAAATGTTATAACTGACAAACCAAAAGTCTAAATTAAATTCCGATTACACCATTAAATTTGTTTTAACAAATTCTTCAAAACTAGATATCACATGGATATGTTTAGATAAAATTACAAGTAGGCCGCACTAATAATAGTTTTTTTTTTACAAGGGAATAATAGTTGGTATAGAGTATTAGAGATATAAAGGAGGAATGAGTGCGGGAGAGTGTCAGTAAAGAAGGGTGATGACCAGGATATATAGAGAGGAAGTTAAAGAAATTCCTAAATTTACAGAAAATCCGAAGATCCTGAAAAATCCAGATTTCATAAGAATTCGTGCGAGGCATATGTTGAACTCCAACCTTGTGCGAAAGACACGGCTCATTCATCATTGATGGAAGATTGTATCAAATATCATTCGCCTTGTCTTTTGCTACGAGTTACCTTTGCCTTGACCCATATACTAGAGTGCAACCATAAACAAAATTTAATAAAATATGTGCTAAAAGATAAACAAAAATCCATCCTTTCATTAGCATAGATGAAATCATTTAAACTTTGGACACTACCCCTACTTCAATCTTGTTGTATTCCTTCGGGTATGTGTCCACTAATATTTTGCAGAAAAAAGAGTCTATGCTATGTCGAGATGAAGCAAGGCATATGTTGAACTCCAACCTTGTGAAAAAGACACGGCTCATTCATCATTGATGGAAGATTGTAAGTATCAAATATCATTCGCCTTGTCTTTTTGCTACAAGTTACCTTTGCCTTGACCCATATACTAGAGTGCAACCATAAACAAAATTTAATAAAATATGTGCTAAAAGATAAACAAAAATCCATCCTTTCATTAGCATAGATGAAATCATTTAAACTTTGGACACTACCCCTACTTCAATCTTGTTGTATTCCTTCGGGTATGTGTCCACTAATATTTTGCAAAAAAAGAGTCTATGCTATGTCTATTCGATAAAGGAGAGTGTCATACAACACGATCACGAAAAAGTAATCACTCAACGTAGTGGATGGACAAAGCAATGGGCCATAAGAACATCAAAGACAAGTGAATAAATCTCATATCTCAGATACAGACTTTTTATCGTATGTTCTCTAAAAAAAACTAAGCACATGAAGGCTCATGCTAAAAGAAAACAACAACATGTCCTAGGACAAGTTCCCTTCGGGTACTCTCGGTCACTAACCTTGCAGGAAGAAAGGATGGCCAACATCTAAGGACATGGTGATTGATTGCAACACACGATTAGGGATGGTTCAAGATTCACACTTAAAGTGTCGAGTGACAGGAAGGCTCGAGCATGGGGGAGGAAGGTCAACTCCTCTAAAGATCATCCGACATTACTCTTCCTCTTCTCAAGCTCCCGCCACTCGACAACGGTTTGCAATCCTTTTCTACTCACTATTACTTTGTCTCTCTAAGTTTGAATGGTTATAAATGTCATACATGAAAATCAAACTTAGAGAAAAAGTAATAGTGAACAAATGCTAATTAAAATATCCAACCAAAACTTTTTCTAGAATAGAAGCAACCTTTAGCTCTGGACAATCCTACCCTTGTCTACAATTACTTGTATATTCTTTCGGGTATGTGTTGTCAACTAATACTGCAGAAATAAAATTATGAGAGGAGCAAAAAGGTTCTAGCACAATTTAAAGAACAAGAAAGAAAGGACGATGCAATAATGGAGATAAGTGAGGAACAAGATACATAATAGGCCAAAGAAAAAAAGCTTCGAGCAGAAGAAAAGGACCACCACAAGGTGTTACGCCGTCACACTCTAATAATAAGGTAACATCTTGAGGTAAGTTGTCATTAATTAAGCTTTACCTTAATTATGGCTTGTTCATAAATAAAGAATCAAACATGTTAGAGTAACAACCTTGCTTGATCAAGCTTTATTAGCTCAACTTGTTTTGTTTCTTTATTTGTTCCTATCACCACTCTCTTGATCTCATAGTCCTAATCATGTAAGCTAGAATGTTGGACACCTTGCTTTGGAAGGAGATACTTATAATCATGCCTTCAATACATCATGTATAGATAAGAAAACCCTTCCAAGAGTCAAGGAGTTTGTTTCTATCTATCGGAAGTTTTAACCGCAACATTCATGCTCAATCTTATGATCTTGTCACCCAAGTTAGGACTAACCAAAGCATATAAGAAATCAACTCTATCTTGTTTAATGTGCCTATAGTTTTGGTTCTGTTGGTGTTTTCCAACCAACAGGGCCCATGCACTTGATCTCTACCTTCCCTTTGTAAGTAGGACACACTTTGAGCAAAAAGGTGGAGAAGTCTATCAGTCTCTCCAAAATTCAACAAGTGAATGTCTTACGAGCATGCACACTAAACAAGATGCTGCCTACGTCCATGATCATCTCCAACTCATAAGACCAAAGCAAAGAACATGGGTGACGCCATCCTCCACCATCTCGGGGAGCACGGCTATCAAGATCAAATAATAAACTCAAGGAAGTAACGAGGTAAGAAGTCTTGTTCAGAGGACTTAAAACACTGAACCCTCACCGAAAGGTAAGATCGGTAGTTATCCGTATTTAGTGCATAGCATATTTACTTCCTTGCACTGCATAATCATTTTCCTTTAGCATATTTACATTACAACACTAGCTTTGCATTAGAAAAGAAAATAAAAATATTTGTTTGTTGCATATATATATATATATATATATATATATATATATATAAACTATAAACTCTAAGCCCCATGTGAGTAATTTTGTGGTGTGTAACAACCCACAAGGATATTTACTGTGGTGGCATAAAAATAAAATAAATATGCATGCAAGCATCATTCTTTATCTTGCATAGAAAATAAAAAAAATATTTAATGTTGCCGAAAGATTCCCAAGCAAACAAAAAAGCAACGTGGCTAAACCCTAACGCTTAATCAAGTTCCACTAGCTTTGTTGTCTATTTGAGTTCATCGGGATCCCAAGGAAGAGAGACATGACACACATGGCGTCCATCAAAGAAGATCAGCCCACCATCACTATTTGTCTCTACTTCCAACCATCAATTAACCGCCACTTTAAGATCAAGCTTGGGGAGAGCAACCCCAGTTATCGAGATAAGTATCTCTTTACCATATCCTATTTAATATTAACTAGAGTTGTTTGCTTTATTAGAAAGAAATAAAAAGATAGATAACCAAAATAACCAAATAAAAAAGAGGCTATATAGTCTTTATTAAAGAGTCTTTATTAGAGTGTGAGAATAAAATAAACTCTGAAGATAATCTCTACTCATGGAAATGATGAATAGTTGCTCCATCGTAATTCCTTTCAAGTACCTACCTTTCAAGCTTAATTTTTCTCGAGCTTTTAATGCAACTGTTTTAACTTGAGATTTGCTCGAACCCTCGAAAACCTGTGGGTAGCAAATGCTTGCTCTAAGTCTAGGTGATTGACGGATATGATATATGACAGTCTGAGCTGTTATTTATCTTACTCCTAGTGATGCTAGAGTTCTGGAGATTTATCTTTTGAAAATTAAAAGTGCACATGATGAGTTCCTTTATGACAAGTGTTGAGACTCCTACCACAGCTATATATACATACTCTTTAGATAGGAAAACCCTTTTTGATATATACAGGCTGCTTACTTTGTATTGAGTTTGGTCAATCTTTGTTGACCCTTTGAAGCTTGTCGTACTGCTACTCATCCACTCCACTCCACTCCACTCTATTCCACTTGTATTTATGCTACCTCTACCCTGGAAGTACGCATCCACCAAATATTCACCATAGATCCACCAAAAATGTTCTACTCCTACCCTAGGAGAGAGCAACCAAAAAATATTCCCCAGACATATCCACTTAGCCCACATCTCATAAAGCTCCTTTATCCCTGTTTCTATCTCTCTATAAGTTTATTGCAAAAGGAGGCTTGGGTTGTATAGTCGAAAAAAGAAGAAAAAAAGAGAAAAGAAAGGGGAGATGAAAAATGGACAAGTGTCCTACGGGCGAGTAGAGCCTACCTCCCTAAGAAAAAAAAGAGAATAAAGGAGAGTTAAAAAAATGGACAAGTGTCCGCAATAAAACAATGGGTACTTAGATGCCCGCCTCTCCATGAGAAAAAAAATATATAGAGAAAAAGAAAAAAAATGAAAGAGTATACAGCCCAGGTTCTCCTAAATACTTCAAAGTCCCACAAAGAGAGATATGTTTCTTACAGGAGCAAAGTAGAGTTAGGCTCTCACTTCATTTGCCTCATACACCTACCAGCATATTCAATCCACTACACCATACACATGCACATGCAGTATGACTCGTGACTTTGGATCCATTGCTTGACTTTACAATATATGCTTAGTAAGTAGGTTTAGTCTTCTCCCACCTATGAACTCCACATATAAGCCTTAGATATAGGGTGAGAGAGAAGAACGCATAGTGTCCTACTGCCTTAGTCCAAAAATACCACATATTAAGAGAGAAAGACAACACAACATTATTGCCTAAGTGAGGATCCACAAATACCACAAATGAGAGACTTGAAAGGGTCATACTAAGGAACTTTGAGTTTTATTTTGAAAACCTGCAAAAACTCCGGAATGATAGTTGAACAAAGAGTTTGAGACGTGGTGCTTGACTTGATTGTTCTATCTTTCAATTCCCCAAGATCCAAAAAAAGGCTATAAGCTCCATGGTTAAAGGTAATATGGGTGAGTTGAAAGTTGGAATGGTTTATTCTAATCTAGAAGAGAAATTTTGTTTGAAAGCATGTACTTTTGAGGCATGAAAATGTTGTAGCAACTCCTGATCCATTGCTGAGTTTGGCTTTGCTAGGGACTAGCAAAGGGTAAGCTTGGGGGAGCTTATTGACACCTGTTATAGCATAAAATATATAGGCTTTTAAAACTGAAAAAAGGGCTTAAAATGAATATCAACATAGTTTAGGGGCTTGACTAACATAATTCCACGAGTTTTGGTGATTTATATATTTTCAGGGATTAAACAGGAAAACGCCCAAGAGTTTGCAAGCCCTACGATATAAAGACGTATCCGTGAAGTAATCCAACTTGGAACCTACGCAAGAACATTCTAGAAGACACCAGAAGGCACGACCCACAGGACGGGGCCCACCTGGCATGGGGCCCACGCGGCCGAGGTCACCTTCTAGGGCGGCTGCCCTCTGGTCCCACCTGTTAGTGACCATCTTGATAGGTCGGTTCACTACCGCCATGGAGATTAGATCTAAGCCGTTGCTCAAGGTCGGTTTGATCCAAGGGCTGTCGTACATCGCCTAGGGCTATATAAGGAGACCCCCTGCCCCCTGGGTGAAACCCTAATTCATTCCATTCATATCTCTTGACCTGTTGGTCTTGGAGGTGTCCCAATGTGAGGACAACCTCTCCACTAGAGAATTAGTGCTAGACTCTCCAATGTAGTAGATTAGCAACTAGAGAGTTAGGGAGAGCGGAGCTATGCTTCGGTTTTGGAGGAATCTATAGAGTTTGGTATGTCTTGTATCCTTCCTTTGTAAGACATTATGATTTATTATATATTTATCTTCTCTATTTACTTTCATTCATATAATTGGTTAGTATAGTTGTTATATCATTGCATGGGATCTTCGCTCGCATCGAGTGCTCTAGTTATAGACATAATTAGAGTAGTAATTGATAGTGTAGACATGGTGTCTAGACTAGAGGTTATTTTGAGATTGCACCCAACCTCACGGATTGTTTGTGGTAGCCCTGTGGGTGATACAGACCACGATGGCCGATGTATTCCACCACGTTCGGGTTGGTGTTTGTAGGACCGTAGTCGAAGCTTCCTAGCCCCCTTCTCATCCCTGTCTGTGGCTAGTGTTTTGATGTCCCAAAGTGCTATGGTATAATTGCTATCATAGAACCTAAGTAATAGAGAAGTACATAGGAACCTAGATCTCTCTTGTTGTCCTCTCAACGTGCTACTACACATTTATCATTAGGAATTCTCTTGTGTTTCATATTGATCATATCTCATATCATATATCATTTACCTCCCTCACTTTAGTATAGTGGTTTGCTAAGTTAGTAGATACATGATTGTGACTTATTAGATTCTTTAGCCAACGTTTTCCTCGTGGATACGATACTCTAGAATACTCATCCTAGGGAAAAGCTACAATGGTAGGTGTTCTGTGCGCTTGCGGAATCCTTCATATTCTTTTAGCACTTAATAAATACCAACAGGGGGATGGTGAGGTCAGCCGCGGCGGCGGATCGAGGGAACAATCGGCGCGCGGGCAAGACGGCGACGAGAAATTTGGGCAGCCCTTCGGGGTCGATTTGGAACCGGCGAAGGACTTAGGTAAATCTGGAGAACGCCCCCCACTATTTATAGCATGGCTATTTTGCGTGGCGAGCGTCTTAGGATGCCCGCCACGGTTAACATTTTGCGCGGTTAACATTTTTGCGTGGCGGGCGTCTTAGGATGCCCGCCACCTGATTAACATTTTGCGCGGTTAACATTTTGTGTGGCGTCTTAGGATGCCCGCCACGGTTAACATTTTATGTTGGTTATGTTGCCCGCCAAAAATATATTTTTTCGTAAAATTTAAGCAAAAAACTTAAGTTAGAACAATTTGATTTTAAATGATTTACAAATCTAAAAATTGGTTATAAATTGTGAAAAAAATCTTAGAATGGTTCTATCAACTGTGTATTCAGAGTTTTTTGAGACTAGGCCGTTTAGTGGTCCGTTTGACCAAGGTTTGACCGGGTCAAACTTGTGACTGTTTGAAGCTCTACTTTTTGAAGCCCTAGACGTCGTCAATTCAAAAAGTCATGAATACCACTTTTGTTAAGCTCTCCGAGATCTACGTTTGGTATTAGGGTCAACTTTTCATTTTTCGAACTTTTCATGCCTCAAAATTTGAAATTTGAATTTTTTACACATTCGGACGACATTTCGAAGCCCCAGACGGCCAAGATTCAAATAGTCATGAATACGGAAAGTTTATAACTCATCAAGATCTATATTTCATATATAGGTCATTTTTGCATATGAGAAAGTGTTACAAATGTGTAGTTCAAAAATCACTAGTGTCCCCTGTAGTGTCCTGAAACTCTATGTGAGATATTTGTTTTTAGGACTACTGTTTACATCAGAATAAGTGCAACTACATATCATTTTGGTGCCGGTGCATTGGTGGTCTTCTTCTCGCCATCGGGGCGGGTCCATGGCATCATTTTAGTCTTGTCGGGATTGATTCTGTCCTCCAGTGCCTTCATCTTGTTTGGAAAATCTGTAAAGAGGTGGAACTCATCATAGTTGTTGTATGTTTCGGGACTCTGGACCCCATCAGCTCCCATGATCCGCTGCTTTCCTACCACAACAATATGTCTATTTATGTTCTCCGTGTTCATGTAGTAGGCTACTTGTGCGGCATTTGATGCAAGCACCCACTGATCATCTTTGTACCAGACACTTTGAAGGTTCACGGTGGTTATCCCAAAATCGTCCACTAGAACTGCCCCAGGCTTGACCCACTGGCAACGAAAAATGGTTACCTATAGGTTACCGCCATAGTCAAGTTCCCATATTTCCTCGACTTGTGCGAAGCATGTCATCTTCTCCCCTGTCACGCTGTTCCTGCCCTCATATCGAACACCGCTGTTCTGTGATGCACTCTTCTTGTCCTTTTCTTTTGTGTGGAACCTGTACCCGTTGACATCATACCCTTGACACGTGGTGACCTGCATGGACGGCCCTGACTCAAGCTTCTTCACAGTCTCTACATCATCTCCTGGGGGAATGTTCTGCTTTTGGAGCCACTGGAGGAAAGTGTTCTTGTGTTCCTTCTCTGCCCAATCCTTCGGACAGTTCTTGCGCTTCCTACTTGCACGGCGGAGCTTTTTGAGGTGCTTTTTAACGTATTTGTCCATGATCACCAATTGATGAAGGATGCTATAGTGAGCGTCTAGCACTTTTTCCCTATGTATGTCGGTGCGTGCTTTTCGGCCCGCGCACCCCATGCCCGAGGTTCTTCCTTCATGTTGATGCACTGGAAGCCCAATAGCCCTCCCATCTTTTATGTACTTCACACACCAGTTCACGGCCTCGGCTTGTGTATGCCTCGATCATAGAGCCCTCCGGGTAAGCGGTTATGATTGAATCGATTGAGGGTAGACATTAGTCGCCGCTGGTCCACATCGCTTTGTAGGTACACGGGTCCCAAATTTGTTCTATCTCGATCAACCATGTGCATCATCGGGTGTGGCATAATGTCGAAGAATGACGGTGGGAAACACATCTCTATCCGGCACATTGTTTCCGCGATGAACTCTTTCAAATAAGCAGCAGACCTTTGGCAATTACCTTCTGGTTGATTTGGTTAAAGAAGTATGACAACCTTGTGACCACCATCTTCACGTATTTTGGACGAATAACTACTCGGTGCCGGCTGAGGTTTCGACTCGCCCTTGTTGTCAAAGTACATATTCATTTTTGCATCTCTGTACCTATGCTTACTGCAGAGGAAGCATCTGTGTTCCATGTACACAATTTTGGTGGATCCCTTCAGGTAAGTGGAGCAGGTTTCTTCGATGCAAGCTACACAGGCGGTCTTCCCTTTAATCTGCCCCGATAATGAAAACAAGCCGGGGTAATCAGTGATGGTGACAAAGATGATGGCACGAAGAGTGAACTTCTTCTTTCGGTACGCATCAACCATCTTGACCCCATCATCAAACAGTACCTGCATCTCCTCCATGAACGGCTCCAGGAACACATCTATATCGTTGCCGGGCTGCTTCGGTCTAGAAATGAGCATGGTGAGCAAAACGTACCTGTGCTTTTGACAAAGATGTGGAGGTAGATTGTACATGGTGAGGACGACCGGCCACGTGCTATGTGTGCTGCTTAGGTCACCGAATGGGTTCATTCTGTCAGTACTCAATGCGAACCGAACGTTACTGGGCTCCTCTGCAAAGTTAGGGTAGGCGGCGTCGAAGTCTTGCCACTGCTTAGCATTCGAAGGGTGCCGTAGCTTCCCGGTCATCCTTTACACGATCTCTAGATGCATGTCAGGTCATGTGCTTAGCATCCTCAGGGTTCCCATAGAGAGCCCGCAGGCGATCAGTGACCGGAAGGAACCACATTGACAGCGTTGGACGTTTCCTCTGCGTGTAACCTTCCTATTCCTCGTCCTGTGTTGACATGATCTTCTTTGTGGCCGCACCGGTTTTCTTCGCTTCTTCTTTTTTTTTTTTGCTCGTCTTGCTTCCTCATCGAGCTCATCGTCCACGCGACATCCGCATTCCGCTTGTATCGACTAGCGCCACAGTGCGGACAACTGGTCAAATTCTCGTACTGATCGCCCCCATATAGGATACAGTGGTTGGGGCAGGCATCAAACTTCTTCACTTTCATCACCACTAGCCGGATCAACTTCTTAGCATGATACGTACTAGCAGGAACCTTGTTAGGCGTTGGATACGTGGAGGCCAGGTAACTTACGAGCTCATTGAAGCTAGTGTCAGACCAGCCATGACGAGACTTCAACATCAGCAAATTCAGGTTAAAACTCAGCGCCGTGCAACCCTCCGGACTGTCTTTGTAAAGCGGATCAATTGCTTCCTGCTTCATCTATTTGAAGTTCTCCAACCATCTCGGGCACCCAAACGTAATGTCGCCCTCATCGAAGTCGGTTGACCAAATCTTCAAAAACCCGGACATCCTCAGGCCGCGTCGTAGGATTCTCCCGCCGCCATCCCCTCCACCACCACCACTCGTCATCATCGTCATCGCCGACGTCACCGTGCTTTTCGAACAAATCTGATGGAATTGGACCGACCGGGTGGACTTTTCGTCTTTGGATCGGCGGGGACCGCCTCGGGTAATGGATCAACGGTGGATCGAAGGGTGGAACTTCTTCGCCGTGAAAAGTCCAGACCAAATAGTCACTGACGAAGCCATGCATGATTAGGTGAGATCGCACCACGATGTCAGAGAACGCTTTCAGATTCTTGCATTTTGCGCACGGACGGATAATCGTGCTCGTTGAATTATTCGCCATTTGGTCGCTTCGCCGAGCAACAAACTTCTTCACCTCATCAAAGTATTCGTCATCAACCCTCTTCATCTCATACATCCAAGTGGGCTCGGTGCCTCTCCATCCCGATCCCCTGCTTCCAAAAAGCTTAGTGCCGTTAGATAGTACTCAAACCAAAAAAAAAAGAGAAGAAGTTCCACCATAGATCTAGATCTAGAGAAGGCAGTTTTCTCTCTCCTCCATGGATCTATATCTAGAGACGGGATGAAAAAGAGGGAAAGAAAGAAGAAAAGAGGCATTTACCGACCAATTAGTGTCTTCTCCTCCCCAAATCAAAGCCAAAACACCCAAATCAAAGTTTTTGTCAAAATTTTGATCAAAACCTCCCCCAAGAGTTGGAAGAGGAAGATTGTGGAGGAAGACGAAGGGGCGGTGGCCCAGATTTTATAGGCCTCGGCCTTTTGCGTGGGGGGCGCCCTAATTTGCCCGCCACGCAAAAGAAGCAGGACGCGTGGCGGGCGCGTTGCAGGCGCCCGCCACGGTTAAGATGATCTTTGTGTGGCGGGCGCGTTAAGGCGCCCGCCACGTGAGAGTGCGGCCCCCGCAGGGCGAGGGGCGGATCATTTCGCGTGGCGGGTTCAAATTGCACCCGCCACAGAAAAGATCCGGCCCTTGCTCAGAAAATCAAATCGGTACTAGTGCACTCTCATGGTCAAATCAGGTCAAACCAAGTCAAACTATCATTATAAAACATAATTAGAAGACATGACCAACATCAACCTTGCTCTAAAACATCATATAAGCATCACTAGGAATAAATAAATATTAAACAACTAATTAAGCAAGCATTTCATACATGAAATGACATGACAAAGCATCATATGCAATAAGAAGCAAAACATGATATAAGTGACAGATGCATGTATGCTAATGATGCTTAGGGTATGAAATGCATATGCTAATGACATGATTAACACCGGGGTGTTACAAATCTTCCCCCCTTAAAGAAATCTCGTCCCGAGATTTGGCGTTACTTAGCACTTGTTTGAAAAACATGGGATAAGTCTCATGAAGATACTTTTCTACTTCCTACATGGCATCATTCCCACTAGGGTCCTCTATGGAATCTTGTACGAACTTACAATCACATTACAAGTTGCTCTTTCTCTGATATCCAAATTGGATTGTTTCTTCAAAATAAGCCAAGTTGATGTTGACTTGAATATTTCTGACTTAAATACATTTTCCAAGTCCTCACAGACATTTCTGCAGTTGTAATATATAGAAGAACTAAAACTTGCCTTCATCTGTCTAGATAACTGCACTTGCTAGACTAGTTTTTCCTAGGTAAGGATCTATCATTTCGGAGGCAAAACTCCCTAGATAAGAACCTACCAATCTTGGTGCCAGGCTTCTTTCAATTCCAAGCCTTCAATTGCACTTCATGGCTGATGCTTGAGATATTCGTAGTCTCTATCTTGAGATCCAAAGATATTCTCTTTGGTCGGTATGACCTTCTAACGGGTTGGAGATTATTGGCTAAGATTCCGAGATATCTTGACCATTATGATCTCGCAGGACTTGAGAGATCTTGAAACTCACATATAATTGAGATAAATAATGTTGATCTTGGTTTGTCTTGCAAACTGTTCAACCCATGAGCATGAGGTGCTCTCTTGAACAAATAAAAGTGACACGTGTCCATAAAAGGTGACACTACTCATGGAGATGGTCAGCAAATTCACGTTGTCTATCTCTTCTTGTAGTCTGTTAATGTTGATGTCAGTGACCTGTTCTTCCAAAAATCATCTTATTTGCCATTCCAAGGCAAAGCTCAAATTCAAGAATTGTTTAAAGATCTTCAACAAGATATAGAATAGATGATCAAGGAAAGTATCTCTAGAAACAACACACTAGTGTAGTTTTGACAATGAGCCATGATTAGTAACGACGATACCAGCGCATGCCGAGCAGCACAACTTATGTCGGCCGACCACAAGAGGCTCCCGGTTTTGTCGCGGCACCATCAGTTATAAATCATGACACCATAGCAATTCTACAACTAATGTGATATTTAACATGCCACTGTCGGACCTTGCATGGATAAGCATCACATGCAAGTTAGGGTTAAGACAACAAGAAGTATCACATGATTCAAGAGGCTAAAGAGAGTAATTTTCGGAAGACTGATCTCTGAGCTCTCTTATCCTCATTCTTAACGTGACGGTCGTCAACCATTGGATATAATTGTCTTCATTCTCGAAGTATGCTCCCATTGTTTCTTTGAGTTCTTGATTGAAAAAGGAATTGCTTCTGTCTATTTTCCTGTTCCTTGATTTTCTACCTTTCAAGGGGACTTTACACCAAACATTATGCACATTGGGGGGTGCATCAAGTTGAATCCTTCTTCTAACACCGGATTGCCAAGGTTGCAATATGCCTTCGGACTCAAGACATCTACATAGTGATAGCCTTTGGCTGGCATGGGTGGTAAAGCACTTCCGATTTGTTCTAATGGCATGAGCTCTATCTATCTTTATTGTCTCACTTCAACGCATCATGAGTGAAGGTTTAATAAAGACTCTCGTATCTAGTATAAACATGACACACCTCTAAGTAGGTTGGTAGCACCAAATCCTTTAGAGTATGCACTTACAACTGAAATTCCCCAGTCCTGTGTTGGGTAATTCACCTCAGGTTTTCCTTGGTTGCCACGAAGCATAATAATTACCTATCCTTCTTGTATAAGTGCACACCAAACTTGAATCATCAGCGTCACAAAACACATCAAAAGGTTCCTCCACGTCCGTACGTACAAACACTAGAGCGATTGTTAACAACTCTCGTAAAAGTACAAAAGTCATCTCACACTTCAGTGTTTACACGAATTTTCTCTTTCATCTTACAACAACGTTGTCATGGTGTTGACACCTGTTATAGCATAATATTAATAGTCAACTAAACATGAGATAAGGGCATAAAATGAATAATCACATAGACTAAGGGCTTTACTAACATAGTTCCACAAGTTTTGGTGATTTGTATATTTTTACGGACTAAACAGGAAAATCCTAGAGTTTACAAGACATATGAAGCATAAACATGTTACAAACATATTCCAAGATAGCACCATTGCAAAGAGCTCGTCGAGATGATCGAAATAGATATATTGTTTGCTATATTCAGAGTCCAGAATTAAAAGATATCAGTTGCAGAGCAGAGTTCACTAAAACGGTCATAACTTTCTCATACGGACTCTGTTTCCTGCAAAATACCAGTCATTACGAAGGTATCGACGAGACTGACGCACCCACAAAATATGAACTCATAATTCTACATGGGTCTAGCGGCCGGCGTGAAAAGGCCTGGCGGCCTCCAGCCTGTTACAGCCAATCAGGTTCATCTTTTTATGTCGGTTTACCACCAACTTTGAGGTTGTATCTACACCGTTGTCAAGGTCGGTTTGATCCAAGG
The DNA here is from genome assembly GCA_015847255.1 of Hyparrhenia diplandra. NCBI lineage: Eukaryota > Viridiplantae > Streptophyta > Magnoliopsida > Poales > Poaceae > Hyparrhenia > Hyparrhenia diplandra. The sequence goes on from JADLZK010000015.1 coordinate 68,191, forward strand.
GCTATCATTCATCGCCAAGGCCTATATAAGAAGACCCCCTGACCCCAGGGTGAAACCCTAATTCATTCTATCTCATTCTATTCATTATCTCTCAGTTGTAGAGGTGTCCCAATGTAAGGATAACCTCTCTCTGGGATTAGTGAATTAGAAGTAGATTAGAAGAAGATTAGTCATGTAATTAGAGAGATAGATTAGCCATGTAATTAGAACTAGATTAGATCTAACTTAGATCTAATCAAGAGTAAAGGAGAGAGGAGCTATGCTTCTGTTCTGGAGATGTCTTCAGAGTATGGTATGTCTTTGTATCTTCTCTACAAGACTTATGATTCACATATTTATCTTCTCTATTTACTTCCATGTTTTACATATATGGTTAAGTATAGTTGATATGCTACTGCATAGGATCTCCGCTCGTATTGAGGACTCTAGTTATGCAAGGTAGCTAGAGTAGTAATCGATAGCGTAGGCTTGGTGTCTAGGTTATTGGTTACCTGAGATTGCACCCAACCCCACGGATAGTTTGTGGTAGCCCCAGGTGGTGACAGCCCTGACGGCCGACGTATTCCACCACGTTCGGGTTGGTATTTGTAGGACCGTAGTAGGAGCTTCCTAGCCCCCTTCTCATCTCTTTTTGTGGCTAGTGTTCTGATGTCCCGAAGTGTTATGGTGTGATTGCTATCATAGAACCTAAGTAATAGAGAAGTACCCAGGAACCTTGATCTCTCCCTTTGACCTCTTGATAAGTTTAGTTACTCTTTAATATCTTAGGTAGGTTATTATTTTATGCATTGACATTTACTTATCCTTTAACAATTACCCCCTCACTATAGTCTAGTGGTTTGCTAAGTTAGTGGATACATGACTGTGACTTATTAGAATTCTATAGCCAAAGCTTCCATGTGGATACGATACTCTAGAATACTCATCCTAGGGAAAAGCTACAATGGTAGGTGTTCTGTGCACTTGCAGAATCCTTCATATTCTTTTAGCACTTAACAAATGCCAACAAGCTTTTTGGCGCCGTTGCCGGGGAAGCAATTGGCCTAAAGATTCTAATAATGATCATGATGTCTGCTAATTTAGTGTATCACTAGCTTTAGTAGGATTACCCTTGTTCTGTTGAGTTGTGGAATAGACAGGACAAAAGATGTCGTTGAGACCTTCCGACAAGATTCCACGAGAGAAGAAAAGATTGAAGAACCCAGGGTGCCTGATCATTCAAGATTCATCAACATTGGAACCCTGCCATCTCAAAGGTATGTATTTAAATATTATTCTAACCATATGTAGATTGAAGAAGAAGTCGCCGTCATAAGAATTCAATGCACACATCTCAAGTGACGTACATAGAAGCTGCACATCGTGGTAAGTATGATTAAAAGGTGAGAAAGTCTTGCTCATGGACTATAAATTGATTGAGTAGTTATCATTTAATTTCTTGCATTGCATTGCATGTTTACTTGATCAACTCATGCATTCACTCCATTTAGTTTAACTTTTCTCATAGTAGACCCATTGTAGGTTTAGTTCTTTGCATACATCCATATCATTTGCATCTAAAAAGAAAAAAATCCTCACCATGATCATGCCCTTTCATCTCTTTTTGAATAAATCTCTAGAGTGATTTCATGCTACCTTTGTTTGCAATAGTATGCTTTGGTTTGAAAGTATTGTATACATACTTCCAAAGGCTTTTAAATTAAGCGTGGTGCTTAGGTTAAAATGCCTTCCTTAATTGAATTACACATGGAGTCTAGTTTGGTTATTGAACTAAGGATTGCTTGTGTAGACATTGGTTATTGTGTTGGACTAACCCCTATAGAAAATTCTCAAATCCAATTCGGGTAAGTCAAGAGATGAACTCAGATCAAAGATGAAGCAAGGCATATGATGAACTTCAACCTTGTGCGAAAGACACGGCTCACTCACCATTAATGGAAGAATTGTAAGTATCAAATACCATTCACTCTGTCTTTTGCTACAAGTTACCTTTGTCTTGATCCATATGCTAGAGTACAACAGCAAACCAAAATGTGTTATAAGATATGATAATTAAAATCTGTGCTAAGAGTAATCAAAGAACCATCTTTTCATTAGCATAGATGAGATCTTATGAACTTTGGACAACAACCCCCTGCTTCAACCATGTTGTATATTCCCTCGGGTATGTGTCCACTAATATTTTGTAGGAAAGGGTCTATGCTATGTCCATTCGATGAAGAAGAGTGTCATACAACACGATCATGAAAAGTAATCACTATAAAGAAGTGGATGGACAAAGTTACAGGCCATAAGAACATCAAAGACAGGTTAGTGAATATAACTCACATATTTATATACATTTTTTGTCTTATGTTCTAAAAAAAATAATAATAATAATAATAATAATTATTATATATATATCTGAGCACATAAAGGCTCATGGTAAAAGAAACATGTTCCTAGGACAAGTTCCCTTTGGGTATTCTTGGTCACTAAACTTGCAGGAATAAAGGATGAACAACATCTAAGGACATGGTGATTACAATACACAAGGATGGTTCAGCATTCACACTTAAAGTGTCAGTGACAGGAAGCCTCGAGCATGGGGAGGAAGGTCGACTCCTCTAAAGATCATCCGATATTACTCTTCCTCTACTCAAGCTTCCGTCACTCTGACATGCTGGTTTGCAATCCCTTTACTCACAATTACTTTATCTCTCTAAAGTTTGAATGGTTAATAGATGTCATACATCAAAATCAAACTTAAGATAATAAAATTTCCCACTAGAGAAAAAGTAATAGTGAGCACTTGTTTCATATCCAACCAAAACCTTTCCTAGCATAGAAGCAACCTTTAGCTCCATGATAATTCTATCCTTATTTACAATTACTTGTATATTCCTTTGGGTATATGTTGTCAACTAATATTGCAGGAATAAAATTATGAGAGGAGCAAAAAGGTCTAAGCACAATTTAAAGACAAGAAAGAAAGGACGATGTAATAAAAGAGACAAGTGAGGAGAAAGATACATAAGAGGCCAAAGAAGGAAAGCTTCAAGCAGAAGAGAAGGACCACCACAAGGTGTTACGATGTCATCACGCTCCAATAATAAGGTAACATCTCGAGGTAAGTTGTCAATAAATAAGCTTTCCTTTAACTATGGCATGTTTATAAACAAGGAGCCAAACATGTTAGAGCAACACCCTGCTTCATCCATCTTCATTAGCTCAACATGTTTCGTTAAGTTGTTCTTACCACCACTCTCTTTATCTCTCATAGTCCTAATCTTGTAAGCCAGAAAGTTGTTTACCTTGCTTTGGAAGAATCATAATCATGCTTTTGATGTTTAGATAAGAAAACCCTTCCAAGAGTCAATGAGCTTGATTTGATCTGATGAAAGTTTTTAACCACAAAACAATCATGCTCAATCTTCTGATCTTGTCACCCAAGTTAGGTTTAAGAAAAGTGTATAATAAATCACTCTATCTTGTTTGATGTGCCTATGGTTAGAAGAGAATGAATGAAGTTTTGGTTCTGTTGGTGTTTTCCCACCAACAGAGCCCATGCACTTGATCTCTACCATGACCTTGCAAGCAGGATACACTTTGAGCAAAAAGGTGGAGAAGCCTATCAGTCTCTCCAAGATTCAACAAGTAAATGTCTTGCAAGCTTGCACACAAAACAAGACGCTGCCTACGTTTCACTCCGACTCATAAGACCAGCAAAGAACAAGGGTGACATAGTCCTTCACCATCTCATGAGCATGGCCGTCAAGATCAGATAATACACTCAAGGAAATAACAAGGTAAGAAGTCTCATTCAGAGGACTTAAAACACTGAACCCTCGCCGAAAAGGTAAGATCGGTAGTTATCCATATTTATTTCCTTGCATTGCATAATTATTTTCCTTTAGCATATTTACATTATAGCACTAACCTTGCATTAGAAAAGAAAATAAATATTTGTTTGTTGCATATACTTTGAAAAAGACTCTAAGCCCCATGTGAGTAATTTTGTGTTGTGTAACAACCCACAAGGATATTTACTATGGTGGCATACAAATAAAATAAATATGCATGCATCATCATTCTTTATTTTGCATAGAAAATCCAAAAATATTAATGCTACTGAAAGATTTCTAGGCAGACAAAAGCAATGTGGCTAACCTCTAACACTTAATCAAGTTCCACTAGCTTTGTTGTCTATTTGAGTTCAGCGGGATCCCGGGGAAGAGAGATATGACACACATGGTGTCTAGCGTTAAAGAAGATCAATCAGCCACCATCACTATCTACATCTACTTCCAACCATCAAGAACATTGAAGACTATGTCAACATCCAGCTTGGGGGAGTGCAACCCCCATGTATCCAGATAAGTATCTCTCTATCTTATTTAATATTAGCTAGATTTGTTTGCTTTATTGAAAAAAAAATATATAAAAAGATGCATAACTAAGAAAATGAAATAAAAAGAGTCTGTCTAGTCTTTATTAAGAGTCTTTATTAGAGTGTAATAATAAAATAAACTCTAAGATAATCTCTAGCCTTCGAGATGATGAATAGTTGCTCCGTCGTAATTCCTTTCAAGTACCTACCTTTCAAGCTTAATTTCTCTCGAGCTTTTAATGCAGTTAATTTGACTTGAGATTTGCCCTGATCCTGAAACCTGTGGGTAGCAAATGCTTGCTCTAAAGTCTAGGTGATTGACGGATATGATATATGAGAGTCTGAGCTGCTATTTATCTTACTCCTAGTGATACTAGATTTCTGGAGATTTATCTTTTAAAAATTAAAGTGCACATGATAAGTTCCTGTGTGACAAGAGTGTTGAACCTCCTACCACAGCCATATATACATGCTCCCTAGATTAGGAAAACCCTTTGACATATATATAGGCTGCTTGCTTTGCATTGAGTTTGTTCAATCTTTGTTGACCCTTAGAAACTTGTCATGCTGATCATGCACTACACCACACTCTATTCTACTTGCATTATTGCTACTTCTACTCTGGAGGTATCCACAAAGCATCCACCAAATATTCACCAAAAATGTTCTATTCCTACCCTGGGAGAGAACAACCAAAAATATTCCCTACATCCATTCACTCACACATTGCTAGCCAATATCTTACAAAAGCTCCATTACATTTATTTACCTCTCACAAGTTATTACAAAAGAGATCTGGGTTGTAGTTTAAAAAAAAAGAAAAAAAAAAAAGAGAGAGAAAAAAGGGGAGATGAAAAATGGACAAAAGTCCTACGGGCGAGTAGAGCCTATCTCCCTAAGAAAAAGAAAATAATTATAATAATAAAGATGAAAAATGGACAAGTGTCCGAGGGTGAGTAGAACCCACATCTTTAAAGAGAGGAAATAATGGACACAAGTCCAAGGGTGAGTAGAACCCACCTCTCTAAATAAAAGAAAATGATAAAGAAAGAAAGAAAAAAAGATACAACCCAGGTTCTCTACAAAGTTTTCAAAAGAGAGAAGATTCCTTAAGGAGCAAAAGTAAGATTTTCCCTCATCTATTCTATTCATTTCACTACATACTCTACTACATTTCCATACCATCTATATTCTATCCACCATACACATGCACCACTTTATCAGTGTGACTTGTAACTTTGGATCCATTGCTTGAATTTACAATATATGCTTAGTAAGTAGATTTAGTTTTCTTCCACCTAGAGCTCCAGATATAAGCCTTAGATATAGGGTAAGAGAGAAGAAGGCATAGTGTCCTACTGCCTTATTCCAAAAATACCACATACTATGAGAGAAAGGAAACACAACATTATTGCCCAAGTGAGGATCCACAAATACTACAAATAAGAGATTAGAGAGAGTCATACTGGGAACTTTGAGTTTTATTTTGAAAACCTGTAAAAACTCCAGAATGAAGGTTGAACAAAGAGTTTGAGACATGACTTGATTGTTCTATCTTTCAATTACTCAAGATCCTAAGAAAAAAGCTATAAACTCCATGGTTAAAGGAAATATGAGTAAGTTAAAGGTTGAAAAAAAAAGAAATTTTGTTTGAAAGCATGTGTACTTTTGAGCTGTGAAAGCGTTGTAGCAACTCCTGATCCATTGCTAAGTTTGGCTTTGCTAGGGACTAGCAAAGGGTAAGCTTGGGGGAACTTATTGACACCTGTTATAGCATAATATTAATAGTCAACTAAACATGAGATAAGGGCATAAAATGAATAATCACATAGACTAGGGGCTTTACTAACATAGTTCCACAAGTTTTGGTGATTTGTATATTTTTAGGGACTAAACAGGAAAATCCTAGAGTTTACAAGACATATGAAGCATAAACATGTTACAAACATATTCCAAGATAGCACCATTGCAAAGAGCTCGTCGAGATGATCGAAACGGATATATTGTTTGCTATATTCAGAGTCCAGAATCAAAAGATATCAGTTGCAGAGCAGAGTTCACTAAAACGGTCATAACTTTCTCATACGGACTCCGTTTCCTGCAAAATACCAGTCATTACGAAGGTATCGACGAGACTGACGCACCCACAAAATATGAACTCATAATTCTACATGGGTTTGGCGGCCGGCGTGAAAAGGCCTGGCGGCCGCCAGCTTGTTACAGCCAATCAGGTTCATCTTTTTATGTCGGTTTACCACTGACTTTGAGGTTGTATCTACACCGTTGTCAAGGTCGGTTTGATCCAAGGGCTATCATTCATCGCCAAGGCCTATATAAGAAGACCCCCTGACCCCAGGGTGAAACCCTAATTCATTCTATCTCATTCTATTCATTATCTCTCAGTTGTAGAGGTGTCCTAATGTAAGGATAACCTCTCTCTGGGATTAGTGAATTAGAAGTAGATTAGAAGAAGATTAGTCATTAATTAGAGAGATAGATTAGCCATGTAATTAGAACTAGATTAGATCTAACTTAGATCTAATCAAGAGTAAAGGAGAGAGGAGCTATGCTTCTGTTCTGGAGATGTCTTCAGAGTATGGTATGTCTTTGTATCTTCTCTACAAGACTTATGATTCACATATTTATCTTCTCTATTTACTTCCATGTTTTACATATATGGTTAAGTATAGTTGTTATGCTATTGCATGGGATCTCTGCTCGTATTGAGGACTCTAGTTATGCAAGGTAGCTAGAGTAGTAATCGATAGCGTAGACTTGGTGTCTAGGTTATTGGTTACCTGAGATTGCACCCAACCCCACAGATAGTTTGTGGTAGCCCAGGTGGTGACAGCCCTGACGGCCGACGTATTCCACCACGTTCGGGTTGGTGTTTGTAGGACCGTAGTCGGAGCTTCCTAGCCCCCTTCTCATCTCTTTCTGTGGCTAGTGTTCTGATATCCCGAAGTGTTATGGTGTGATTGCTATCATAGAACCTAAGTAATAGAGAAGTACCCAGGAACCTTGATCTCTCCCTTTGACCTCTTGATAAGTTTAGTTACTCTTTGATATCTTAGGTAGGTTATTATTTTATGCATTGACATTTACTTATCCTTTAACAATTACCCCCATCACTATAGTCTAGTGGTTTGCTAAGTTAGTGGATACATGACTGTGACTTATTAGAATTCTATAGCCAAAGCTTCCCTGTGGTTACGATACTCTAGAATACTCATCCTAGGGAAAAGCTACAATGGTAGGTGTTCTGTGCGCTTGCAAAATCCTTCATATTCTTTTAGCACTTAACAAATGCCAACACATGGGTTCATGAATCTTAGGTCGGTTATAAATCGATAACTGACTAAGCTTAAGAAAACTCCAAAACCATAGTGACAAATGTTATTGTCTTCAAATTCATAGTTACTCGGACATCCACAACAATATCGTCTCCAGGTAAGACATATCCAAAGAACTGCACTTTCTTCAACCAAATTTCCTATTTGTTGGAACTTAGTGTAACACTAGTGTCCTCTGAAGTCGATCAACGCTATCCTCAAGTGTTCTTCATGTCTTCGTTATTTCTGAATATACCACCATGTTGTGGATAAACATGACCACAAAGTTATAACTTGGGCTTGATTACCAATTCATGAGGTACATAAAATAAACTGGAGAATTTATCACGTCGAAGGACATGATGAAATACTCATACAGCCTATATCTTACAGAGGAGCGGTCTTCAGAACGTCTTGTGGTCAAATCTTGTATTACTGGTAACCTAGATGAAAATTGTTCTATTTAGTATCTGACAATCGACCAAGAAAATGTCAATGCCGAGAAACGAATATTCGTTCTTAACTGCTACCGCATTGAGTGGTCGGTAATCCATACATATTCTAGGAATTGATCCAATAAATCTTGCATCTGTACCTTCAACTCGGCTAACTCGTTTGATGGCATCCCATAGGATCTTCTGGAAACAGGTGTTACTTCTTGGTACTAATTCTGTTGCAACTTCACACCTTTATCTGATGTCATCCTATCAACCTTCCAGGAAAACATTGGGAACTTAACATACCACAATCTGTATCTGATGTATGCACTTGGTGTATGATTATCTGGGTTCTTTTCCAACTCCATTCCAAACTGACATCCTAGCTCCAATAGGACAATACTATCAGAGAAGTTAAGATTTTCTTAACTCTCAATCTTAATCCTTGTATTTCTTGTTATAGGCTCACCGATTAATCTCAACCAAACCGATATGATATCCAAGTTCCAATTAAAATATCTCTCCACGATGTTATTGTACATACGTTCGACTCATACATGAATGCAAAGATTCTGAGGCAAACAAAACCACAACGTTAAAGTTTATTGACTAGGCACGTATTGATGGCTACGTCCCTTCTTCTTGGATCTCTTCAGTACTAGTGTAGTGAGCTTGTCCAAAGAATGCTTGTTGGACTCATTCTTCCTTGGGTGTGCACAAAATCCTCAAAGTGTCCGAGCTTCTCATAACCATTGCAATTGTCTCCTATAAGGGGTCTATACTTAGTACTCTAAGTCGTCTTTCTCTTCTACACGGGAAAGGCATAAGATCTCTTGTATCAAGGATTTCCATACTGTGGCTCCTTCGGTGGTGATGCATATCAAAAACTTACAACTAACAAAAGCTAGCCGAGCAACGGCAGTGGGAGTGTCTTTCTAAGCTAAGCCATCTGCAAAAAGGGCTGCTTCTTGATCTTGGTGGCAAAACAATTGTTGTTATCGTTATCTTCCATATGCAGGGCAAGGAAGGTCCTCATGTACGAAATTCCAATGGTATTTAGCTTCCTAATACAAAATCCTCTCTGAAACTAGCTGACTCCTCGGCTTCAGAGTTCTCATACTCTAGGGTATAACAAGATAAATTGTCGAAGGCTTGTAGGTACCAAGTTATTGTTTTGGCACTCAGTGTTGGTCTCATAAATTCATCTGCTTTCATTTTGATCTCACTGATGCACATATAAGCCTCACAAAAGTTTGTGTGAGCCTAGTCCAGGTAATAGAAGTATTAACTGTTAAATGTCACAATGGTGAGAACACCATATTCCTACTAGTCCATCCAACAGGTGGGTGGTATACTCATTCTTCAATATTTCGCCATCCAAAATAGACCAAACTTGCTTTCCAATGGTCAAGTTACTTGTCAGTTTCACTGAGGCAGAAGGGGTTTGGTATCTGTGAAATCTTTAATTGAGGGTGTTGTACTGATTATCCTTCCTTTTACGATGTACACAGCCACCCTACATGGTGTTGCGCAAGATGTTGCATAACTCTCCCTAGAGCTAGTTAAAGAATAGCTCCTGGCTAGTGAGAGAGGGTGGTGGTAATTGCTGGTTTTCTTCTATGACTGAATGCAGGATGTGAGGCATCTCCACATGTCCTTAGTGGGGATTACAAGTCGATAATTCCAATAGTGAATATGGATATTAAATTAGAGCTACACTGAAATTTTTGAGAAGTCAACAAATAAAGGTAACCATAATTTAATCATCATATCACCACAGTACTAATACACCAAAACTGTGTATAGTGCACGTATAATGCACAAAACTTCATGGAGCTTGTATCCTTCATTAAATCCATCGAGGTTGGTAGTTCATCTAACGAAGCCCAGGGGTTAATCCTTTACGTCACGATGCATGAAGACAGTGTTCATTGGACAACCAATAATACTTCTTCTTTGCAGGTATGTTGTATCTCATAAATCCTTTGCACACCTTCCAATTCTGCTGTCTCAACTGATCATTCTGACATCTTATTTCCGAAGTCATGGGTCAGAAAGGAAAGACATCGTTCCTGTCCTTTACTCGTACTCCAAGTACTGCTAGGTTGGTTTCCTTATAGATTATACTAGCTAATCTTGGCTCTAGGTCCAATACTCGTTTCAGCACTATTGTGGGGTACTATAGGTTAGTCTTCCTAGGGCTCGAGCTAAACATTGACGTTGTAGGTCCAACAACATTGCTTGAGCTGGATTCTTCATCTTCTCATAATTCATGGTGTCTCAATTATTCTGTCATCTTGTGCGTAGCTTGCAACCCTCGAATTGCAACTCTGTTTAATTTTACATCCTCTAAGGTCGTACAGTTGAATGCATTTCCATTTTTATTTATGTGAATGCATGCATGCGATAACCATTATAAACATGATGCATGAGCATAACTTACGTCCTCACAAAATTAGGAAAGATTAGATTCTACTCGTTATAAGTGGTGGCACAACCAACGTTCTCTCAAAAGAAAATAAATCGCAACTAGTCGGTCTACATGATTTACGTGGTTAGTGTACCTGCAATTTCATCTCAGCCCACAATATATTTATGCAATGCATGAATTTAAATTGCATATACCTACTTCGTCAGGTCCACCCGACGGCATCGCATACATTGCGGAAAAACACATTTTACACCCAGTACACCTGTGTACCCATATACAAGTCTACAGGGGCACTACCCGACCATGGAGCTCTCAAAATATTTTATTTTTACCCCCTAGTACCGGCGGTTGTCCGATCATGCTCTCACAGCTCACATCTTTACCTTGGACGTAGAGGCATTGAACATTATTTACCTAGGGCGTAGAGGTATTTCGATCCATACATGACTACTCAAGTGAGTAGCCCCGTACTACTGGCCGCACGGCAACCCATCACAAACAACAAAATATGATGCAATAACCCATCCCAAGTTAGTAAAGCCACCTAACTGTCCTTAATTGGGCATAAAGGGTATGACCATGGCACTATTAATTTTGCAAATCTTTTACTCACACCACTGAAAAGATTTTGTTTCGCAAAAGTTTCACAAAAGAATAGTAGTTCATTTTAATTTAAACACCAGATCGGATTTTAAGTACTGAACTAAGCTCTGATACCAGCTGTGACAGAGCTGACCAATTTATAAGAAATCAAGTATAATTCGCAATTTCCAAAGCAATCGTAGTCTACACTTGAGTCCATATAAACCCGGTATTCCGGAAATCTCCGAGTGATTTCAAACTCATCAACAATACAACAAGGATCGTTGACCTCAGTAGTTCAAATTTGCAGGTATCTTAAACCAAATTCAATATATTATATTCAGAGTGCGATGTACACTTTTAAGTACAAAGTAATTCAGAGTGCGGAAGCAAGTAGTTTTCAAAAACAAGATAGTTGTACAGCGGAAATAAAATAAGATAGTGCCATCATAGTGTCAACCCAGTAATAGCACGAGACAGGGAAATATGGGGATTGCCATGCCCTAGGCATTATTCTTCACCATAGCAACACACAACTGGCTCGAATCATGCTAGACGGAGTCACCTGCAACATCGGGAATTAACCCGTGAGTACTCAATTGCACTCCGCAAGACTTACCCGTCTTAAACCAGAAAAATAAGGAAAAGACTCCAAGGATTATACTTGGCTTTATCTAGAGCTGGCTGACTCACATTTAATTTTTAGAAAATAAAGTTGATTAGTGCGCCTACACGTACTATTCAGGTTCTTCCAAGTTAAAAGGTTATTATTACTTACATAACCATAAGTCCTATGTAGTCCAGATTAAAGGCATATGCTCAGTGATATATAAATAATAGTATAAGTAACTTGGTCATTATTTTAACAGCAGCAACATTATAATATAACATATATTGTGATATTAAGACTACATTGCCGTGGAAGCATCCCGGGTTCTCACTATCCAGGAGAGATGGCGATTCGAATCGATTGCAAACCAGCTGGCGAATACCCTGTCATAAACCAGGTCTACGTCTCGACTGCAGACCCGATCACTCCCAAGACGTTACAGGACGTAAAAGTCTCGGTCTTGCCGGCTACCCCCTCCTTCTCGGGTGCCAAGTGAGCATGGAACGAGGGGACGCCATCGTGCGCATCTTCTTGCACCCAATATAATCCCCCTTCCACCATCGCCAAAGGAGGAGCGATAAAGCGAGCATGGCTGGCCCCTAACATTCTTGCGAGCTTCGTGGCTCACGACCCCGCGGAGCCTACTATATGAACAGGTACGTTCAACTTCCGAACACAACCCGACAAAGAGTAAGTCCTTAATCGATTAGATGGAAAGACCACAACATCCATCCAATCTAAGCATGTTTTATTATTATCAGGTTCTCAGCAGCAGCTTGTTAGTCACCCATGTGACTAACCACAAGCATCCTCTCAAGTGACCGGAATCACTGTCTACTGCAATCACCATACTGAGCATTTATAACCTAGACCTCTAAATAGGATGGGATAACAACTTCAACAAGGATATCTGTGCATCAACGGTTTCAACCACTTTCCTAAACTTAATGCATCAACATATATAAAGGACGCAACACAATTTAGTTAGAAAGCATAGGAAAGGGCAGCATGCACCAAGGCTTGCCTTCAGAAATATGTTAGAAGATGCCTTGGGCACTTCAGCAGCTTGACGACATGTCCCGCTTCTTCCGGAACCTCCTCTTGCTGCTCTTTGATCTCCTCGTGCTCTCGCCCTTTCGATCCAATAAGAATGTGTATGCAAAGATGAATTTTAAGGAATGCATGATTTACAAGGAATGGATGAATGCATTATAATGTAGGATATTAGTAAGTGCATATCTCTTCTGTAGAAACACAATTATAACTACACAAGAAACCCTAATAATCTACATCAAGCAAACACCCTATTTCACTAATACACCGAAAATGGCAGCTAAACATGCTGTCACTAAAACAGTCACATAGGGAGTTCTATAACTCCAAATGCAGCAAACGAATATTCGTTGGAAAGCTAATGAAATTATCTACAAAACATTCCATACCATCCTACCCTGATTCTGTCATTAACAGCCTCTAAAACAGGGAAAACAGAGGCTCTGTTTCTAACCTATCAAGCTACATGCAACTACTATAACTTGCAAAGTATTTATGCAAACCTTACCAAACTTAACCAGCAAGCAAAAAAGGTCATTATCTATCAAATAAACCTACTGGATAAGCCAAAGGATAAGTTAAAGCACATAAAATGATATGTCCTATCAAACACTACACATGGACAACATAATTATATAAAAGCTAGGAATAATAAATTGACCAAAAGCACAAGTATGTCAAACTAAGCACACTAACAGGTCCTAATCATGCTAGAAACAAATAGTAAGCCAACCAAAACATATTACCCTATCATAAACATGCATTTCTAAGGCATTTATCATGCAACATAATTATAATAAATAAATAAACACCTCAGGAAATTCTACAAAAATTACCATAGCATGCTACTGGCCTACAAAGGTTACCATAAAATTCTCATAGCAAAACATGCATATGTTGTCCTACACAAAAATGACAAGCTACAATAAATCTATGCATGAAAATACTTTGTACTATGAAGAGTGTCGACAACAGATTTGAAAGTATGACAAGCTACTAAAACCTATCAAAACCAAGCATACCAAGTCTCACATCCAAAACCCTAGTAACTATTTTTCTATGAATTTCCTAAGAAAGCATGGTGAATAGCACATAAATCAAAAATGACATTTCCACCATAGAACCTAGGTTCAAACATATTTTTCCCATGACGTACATCACAAAACATGAACATTTTGTACGGGGACATGCACCAAAAGAAAGATACACATTTATCTATTTTCATGGCAATTACTAGCACAAATATAAATAAATATAAAAACTATCAAAAAAACTGTGATATCATATTTTTCTATCATAGATCAGACAATAACAAGCATGACAAAATTTGTCTCACTCAAATCCGAGCTAAAATGACCAAGATATGGAATTTACAAGACATGCAACACAACTGGAAAATATAAAAGATTAAGGATATTGTCCTCGACAATTTGGGGCCCGCGTGTCATAGACACGAAATCAGGGGGCGGCGAGCGGGCGGATCTTTCGCCGTTCGTCCACCGGCGAAACCAAGCACACCTGCGGACTCGTGGTGACAAGATCTATCGATCTAGCCAAGTTTCCCAAGCTAGTTCGGCGCTAGCTTGATCGACGGCGGACGGCGGCGTGCGGCGGCGGTGGTCGTCGGCGGGCTCGCATTTTTTCGGCGAGGGAGTGGCAAATGAACGCGCGCATGAGCATCGGGGCATCGGGGAACCTTCGATGGGCGCTAGGGCGGTGGTTCGCCGCGGCGGGGAGCCGGTGGGCGTGCGGCGGCGGTTTCCACGGACACGCGGCCGGGCGGCGAGTCGGTCCGGCGAAACGGTGGCTTCTCGGCTCGATTCGCCCCGCATGGTGGTTCAGCCGGGTGAGGCACACATGGGGCTCACTAAACGGCCAAGAAAAAACGGGCCACGAGCGCGGAGGCAGACTTTACCGCGACGGCGGCCATGGTGGCGCTCACGGCAACGCAGCCCGCGTTCCGGCCGAACCAGGCCGCGGGAAGGCTCGACCGACCGGTGCTCTAGCATCTACACGGCGAGGCAATTCTGGTGCTCACACTAGCACGGATGGATAGGGTTTGGGCTTGGCTAGCCACAGCGAGCTTGCTCGCGGCGACGCTCCGGCGAGATGCGCCGACGGCGGAAACGCTGATTCATCCGCTCCAGGGCTCGATTCGTGTGGACATTGGGTCAAGGAGATGGCACAAGAGGTGGAGGGGTTGGTGGTGCATGAGTACGGTGATGGTGTGGTGATGGTGGTGCTCGACGACGGCGGCGACGATGGGGGGGCGGGCGGCGCGCGCCTGCGGCTTGGTCGTTCGCGCGAAGGCGGAAGAGAGGGAGAGGGTGGAGTGCGACGCAAGGGACGCGGCGTGGCTCCTTCTTCATGGCACGATGCTGACAGGGGTTCAGAGAAGCGCGGACACGCAGCACGCGCGGCGGCGCGTCGTGCCAACGATGGACGACCGGGCTTCAGAGACGGGAAAAACAGGAAAGCATCACTAAAGACCACAACCAACCCTAATTCGATCTGTTTTGCCCTAAACCTCGAGATTCGTGCTGATTCAGCCAAAATTCATATGGAATGAAGTGTTCCTTACAAAATACTGAGCAAAACACGTATACAAAGTTTCTCCTAATTCGGCCTAGATTTGAAACTACGATCAGTCGAAGCTAAACTACTCGGGGTCAAAGTAAACCCTAATTTCATTCAAATCAAAATATTTTCGACTTTTTGAACACGATCCACCCACTTTCATGAAATGATCCTATAACATCTTTTGTTCTAAACTAAATTACCTACACTTTCCATGAAGAGTCCACACACATCCATGAACCCTAGCTAGGACTTTTAATCAAAACAAGGTAAATCACTCTCATGGTCAAATCAGGTCAAACCAAGTCAAACTATCATTATAAAACGTAATTAGAAGACATGACCAACATCAACCTTGCTCTAAAACATCATATAAGCATCACTAGGAATAAATAAATATTAAACAACTAATTAAGCAAGCATTTCATATATGAAATGACATGACAAAGCATCATATGCAATAAGAAGCAAAACATGATATAAGTGATAGATTGTTGGTGTTTCTTAGCGAAAGCAGCAAAGTCCGCAAGCGCACGGGAAATACCGTTGTAGCACTTCACCCGGTGATAAATAGGGTATCGTATAATTCGCAAGGACGGTTGCGTTGAGGGCTTTCTGGGCCTGTGTCTACCCAAGGCAAGGTTAAGCTTCTAAGAGGAATGAGGTATCTTTATGGGTTGACTCTCTCAGGCAGGGATCTCTCGTGCGTTATCTCCTCACTTCGGGCACCGGCCCACGCCCAAAGGACAGTGTCCGGCAATTGCACCGCGCCACACCCGAACGTGGGGGATTACAAAGGACGGACAAAATTTGTCACAACCCAACCCGCCTACCCCTCAACCGTGGGATGCGCCACAAAAGATAGGAAATCACTAGTCCAAACACCACGTTTGCACTGATGATTACTACTCGAGTGTGAATTCAAGGCTTACCCGTCCCCGGGGTCCTTCACTAGAGTACCGCCCCGAAGGAACGACTATCAATCCCGCAAGATTATAACGGCTAAGATAATATGCTTGAAAGTAATAACCGAAAGAGGAACACAATCTTTCTTACCAAAGCGTAAGTAGATTGTAGGGGTACAAGCGAGGCGGGTACCGACAAATCCGGCACTCCGACCTCCTAGGAACCGCGGAACACCGGGGGCACTCCGACAACTCCGGGTAGAAGGAGCCAAGTCTCCTTCTAGCTCTCCCTCTCTCACTCTCTAGAATTAGAATGGGGATAGAGGTAGAAAACTCTCTCTCTCTCTCTCTCTCTCTTGCTTCTCTTGTGCTTGTAGCTTCTTGAGGTGTATTGTGTTGTGGAAGAGAGGAGAGGGCCTCCTTTTATAGCTTGAGTGGAGGGGTGTCTTTGCAAATGTGCCTCCTCCCTCCATTATGGCAAAACCGACCAAGGGGAGGCGGTTTCAAGGTTCAACGCACCGGGACAACACCGCCACCGACGTTCTCTAGCGTAATTGAACCGCCTTGCGAAAGCCTGGCCCCACCGGTCAGAAGACAGGTGTCGGGCCCAAATCGGCCCAAATTTGGCGTGGCGTCCTCTTTCGTTGTGTTGGGCTTGGTGTTGGTGTTGGACGCTTGAGTTCGTGACCCAACCGAGGTAAATTGATTTGGCTTGCCATTTTGCTCCTTTGGGCCTTTTTCTATTTATTGTTTTTATTCTTATTTTCTTTGTATTTTGGCCCAAAGTGCACACATATCCTGTCTTCGTACACGCAAAGCCAAATATACACCAAAACTATGGAATGTGTGAGATTATAAACCCTATTTCTAGGTTGTTTTGGTGTATGTTGACGGTATATGATCCGTAGTTGGTTACCGTCAACATAGATGCATGTATGCTAATGATGCTTAGGGTATGAAATGCATATGCTAATGACATGATTAACACCAGGGTGTTACAGTTTGACACTACGAAAGAAGTCACACAACTCCTTCTCTCGACGGGTCAGGTTTACGACAGAAAAAGGTGGACGGGCACTGGTTTCGTCATTAGGAAGGAGCTCGGGCCTTATGTCCATCTCCTCTAGGTCAGCTCTTGCTTTATCATGGTCCTTCGATTTCCATTTGTCATTCATTAGTGTCCCAAGAAAACTTCCAAAGACGTTCTTTTTCACGTGCATGATATCAATGCTGTGGCGAACCGCTATGTCTTTCCAGTAAGGTAGCTCCCATAAGATTGACATTTTCTTCCACCTCTTCTTATCGGCAGGCTTTTTTGCGGTTTCTGGATCTTCGAGTTGCTTTCTCTTTCTCTTTGTTTCCTTTGGTTCGTCAGGCGGGGCGGTCATATCTTTTACCACCTGCTTGTAGACCTGTTCCCCATTGAAATGCCTTGGTGCAACTGTTTTCTCCTTTGTCCCATCAAACTGACGTTTCATCTCATGATATGGATGCTTTGTAGGAATGAAACATCGGTGCTTTACATAAACCCTCTTCTTTAAGTTATTCAGCCAAACAGTCTCGGTGTCGTCTAAGCAATGAAAGCAGTCTCTCTCCTTTCCTCTGCCCAGACACGCTACGGTGTCCTGGAATATCAATGATTGTGGTGAAGAGCAGGGCACGTAAATTGAAGCGCTCTTTCTTGTAAGCATCGTACACACTGACACCACCCTCTTTCCAGAGCACCTTGAGATCATCAACAAGCACCCTCAGGTACACATCGATGTCAATACCTGGCTGACGAGGACCAGAGATCAAGACTAACATCATCATGTACCCCCTCGTGTTACACAGCCATGGTGGAAGATTGTAGATAGTTAATAGCACCGGCCAGACACTATGTGTGCTACTCATGTTACCAAAGGGGTTCATGCCATCTGTGCTCAGTGCAAGCCAAATATTCCTTGGGTCATCAGAAAAAAGTTCTATGTTTGTGATCAATGTCCCGCCACTGAATACCATCTGCTGGGTGCCTTATATAATCATCACGCTTCCGGCCATCCGAGTGCCAAGTCATCAGTCGTGCGTCCTCGGAGGTTGCAAAAAGACATTTTAGGCGAGGAATTATTGGAAAGTACCATGCAACCTTCCGAGGAACTCTACGACGCACCTCCCCGCCTTCTTCACCATCATCAGTTGTTCGTTTGTAACGAGAGGTTTTACACTTGGAGCATGCAACAAGATTTGCATAGTCACCCCGAAACAGGATGCAGTCATACATGCAAGCATGAATTTTCTCGAACTTCAATCCCAGTGGACAAACGATCTTTTTGGTCTCATATGCCGTCTTTGGCAACACATTCTATGGGGAAGCATATCCCCAATCACCCCTAGCAATTCTCTAAAGCTCTTGTCAGTCCAATGGTTCTCTGCCTTGAGTTGGAGAAGCTTTAGTGTACCAAATAGCTTGGAAAAACTCTTTCTGCTAGTCAAACAGAGTGGTGTCCTCATATCTTTCAAGAGTTGTTCCAGCTTCTTCAACTCTTCAGCATGTATTCATCGTAGCCCATGCCATCACGTAGCAACTTGTCCATATCCTCAACAGTAGGGATAGGGCTCGCAGCAAGCTCTGCTACTTCATCATCAGTAATTATTTCCTCATCCCCAAATGTCGCTTCTTCCTCACCACCGGCACCACTTTCAGGAACCTGCGCTTGGTCTCCGTCGTTGACACCTTCTCCATGCTTGTTCTAACTTGGGTACCCAGCCATGAAACCTCAAAGGATTAGGTGGGCATGGACTGAAAACGAACTCGAGTATTGCATCTGGTTCTTGCAGTCGACACATGGGCACCACAAACTTGACATCTAGGTCTCGCGCATATCGACCTCCGCAGCAGCTAGGAAAGATTTCAACCCATCTATGTAGTTATGACTGTCGCGTCTCACCCAGTACATCCAGTGGCTTCAATCCCCCATCATCTACAAAATTAAGCATGGTGGAAATGGAAGAAATCCTCAGCCAATTTAAGTCAAGGTATTGTTGCCAACAACTAGATGCTTCAATTCTATCTCGACCATTATGCATTAATCGATGCAGAAGCACTATTGTATTTTAATTAGAAGCGTCTGTAGCTAGGTTTGCTCACCTACAGTTCAGAGATCGGCCTGACCACCGTACCGGCGACCCCCTGCAGAGTTGGCAGAGCATGGTCTGGCCACCGGCGAAATCCACTGCAGGGCGGGCGGAGCACGCCTCGACACGAAGATGGCGGCAGAACACGCGTATGCCCTTCTTGCGTCGCTCGCCTGAAATGCACGAGCACCAATATAATGCCGAAGAGGAACGCTGTGACAAAGGAGGAGAGCTCTAAGCATGCCCGTGAGTACTTACATACTCGATATGGCGGAGCACACACCAACGCAGCCGCCGTCCCGTGTGTCACGCTCCTCCCTGCCGCCCCGCGCGGTGTGCCGCCACGCTGAGAGAGACGGTGCTCAAGTGTGTGGCAGCAACGCCTTATATATATCTGCAGTAACCATAGCAGCTAACTTGAATGCACGTACAAGGTACAGGCGCACGTACTAAAGAATCGTCGATAACAGATAACCCTAACCGGACGCATGTCTGCTTTACTAGGTAGGAGTACTATAGTTACACACACATGGTACCACATAGGCGCCTGTAACCCAACGAACGTGGCGCGCGTCTGTGATAGGGCATTCACTTATAGGCGCATGCCGACATCCATCGTCCCTAGTCAGACGCGTGCCTGTAACTATGTAGCGGAAAACGGCCTAGCTCGTTTTACCACAAGAGAATGGGCCTAACATCCAGGTCCAAATTCAGGCCCAAAGGAAGGCCGGTGACAAAGGAGGAGAGCTCTAAGCGCGCCCGCGAGTACCTACAGCTCGATATGGCTGTTAACACCAAAATTTGGTAGAGCCCGGGTGACTGATGAGACCAGCACGCGTTCATTCGGTAAGGAATCATTGGGTTAACAGAGAAATGGCTACGGTACTGTAGCATTTGGGAAGCCGCTGTTATTCGGCTAAGGAGAAGAAAGAGCTGAGCGTGAGATGGTTCGGCAAGCGTGAAGCATCAAGGAGAATATCCGAGGACGAGGGCCCACATCACGTACAGTTCCCACGACTCCGAGAAGACTTGGAGGACACTGTATCTTAGCTAGATATTTTGTTAGTTATTCATAATTAGCTAGATATTTTCTTTATTGTTCGTAACTAGCTAGGACTCAATAAGCCCAGGGTATAAATATGAGACCCCGGCATCTGTAAACGATATACCCAATTCAATACAAACAACCCGGCTCCGTGCCTTGGCTCCGGCCACCTTCGAGTCCAGTCGTGTCATCGATCTACTGCAAGAGGATTCATCGACCCGTCGACCTTTGTAAAGTAAGCAACCTTGCACCATGTCTAGTATCGTCGGGCCGGATTTAGATTATTGCAAGAAGTCCCATTTCACGCTTAGTATCGTCAGGCGGATTTAAGCTATCAGGGGCAAGAGGGTTCTTTTGTCGATCATGAGCCATCCGGTGGGCTAAGATCTGGCTTAGAGCTAGTTATCGGCTTCATTAGATTTTGGCAAGATCTAATGAATTCATTAAGTTACCACGTGTTTGCAGTGCTTTCGATTTATTTATTTAATTATGTTTGCACACACTTTTTGCCCAATTTAGATTGAAACGTCTCGGCTTTATCTTTTGTTAGATCTAGTTGTCATTAATTCATTCAATGTTTATCATTAGTTTGTTACTAGATCTATCGTTCATAGTAGCCGAGCTAGATCAATCTAGATTGTTACATGTTGTGGGTTCGTTATCGTTTAGATCTTGACAGATCGTGTCATCCTCGTGGATACAGAGATCTTTGGGTTAATCTAGAGCTAGTCATCCGGTGGACTAGAGATCAGTTTAATCTGATAGGTTTTTACGTAAGGTAGTTCCTTCTTCATGGACCCCGATTCGGCAAGCTTGCCGAACACGGTTACGCCTCAATTTATCACATGTTGCGGGTTCGTATACGTTCATACGTACGGTAGCTCCTTCTTCATTGTGGGTTCGTATACGTGCATGCGTACGGTAGCTCCTTCTTTAGCAGGTCCGTGTATGTTTATCTGTGTGGTAGTTCCTTCTTTTACAAAGAAGTCCGTAATGCGTCTATACGTGTGGTAGTTCCTTCTTCATAGGAGGTCCGTGTGCGTCTATGCGTGTGGTAGTTCTTTCTTTACAGCAGGTCCGTGTGCATTTATATGTGTGGTAGTTCCTTCTTTAGCGGGTTCGTATACACTTGCACGTACGGTAGCTCCTTCTTCGTTGAGGGTTCGTTTACGTTTTACGTAGGGTAGCTCCCTCTTCATGTGTCGTGAATATCCATTATGATGTTCATGATTTATTTTCTTCCATGTTGTCATTTAATTTGATCCATGCAATAGAACTTTACACTAGTGCATCATGATGATCGATTTTACTTGTTCAAACATGTCTTCTATGTTCATTCGGTAACTGTTGCATATCATATCTCCATATTTACTTACCGAATGCATTCATTACTTATCGACAGATAGCTTTCATAGCTATATGTCTTTGCATCTGGCCTTAGAGCCATACATGCGGAACTGTCTTGGTCTCACCAGGCATGTTCCAGATCTCACGTTTACCTCCTTGTCAATTAACAGGTCAAATTGACTGGCACGCCTTCGATTCAAGACGCCCGGGCAGGGTAAAGCTAGCTATTCCGGCTTGTCAGTGTGTGCGGCAGCAAGGAGTAGGATTTTTGTGCCTATAGACTTTTTGGCACGCCCAGTGGGACCCGTCAAGATCAAACCACGATGCCTGACAACATCGACAAGGATAAAGTCATCCAAGTCCAGATGGGTGACTTGCTGTAAGGTCCTAGATGGCTAGAGGGGGGGTGAATAGCCTATAAAAATTTTCTACAAGCTCAACTAAACAAACCGATTAGTATAAAACACGGCGTAAAACGGTTTGCACTAGCTCTAATGGTCTTGCAAGCCTCTAGTGACAATTCTAAATATCAACTATGATCTCTATGTCACACAAGAGCTATGTCACTACTCTAACTAGTGAACAAGCCTAATATGATCCTTAGGCTAGCAAGAACAACTACACAAAGCAAGAGCTAGCTCTCTACTCAAGGTAAACTTGGAAATTAAATGCAAGAATAAGAGCGATATACCGACTTGTAGAGGATGTCAACCAATCACCGGGAACAATATGAACTATCAATCACACGAAGGTGATGATCCACAAGTCGAGGCAATGAACAAGCCGATTTGTTCACCCGGAGTTCACTTGTACACCGACAAGCTAGTCTCCGGTTGTGCCGACCAACACAAGGATGGTGTTTGAGCTAGGCGGTGCCCTTGCTAGCCTCAACACACCACTCAACAAGTGTGGTACCCAAAGCACGAGCAATGTATTCCTTGCACTTTGTCTTCCCGACGAGGAGTGCGTAATCCTCTCACAAATCAACCGGAGGTGGCCAAGAAACAATCACCTCTTCTTGCCAACAACTCCACCACTTCACCAAGCCGGCTAGGAGCGGTGCCTCCAAGAGAAACGGGAAATCCACCGTCTCACAACGATCCCCAAGTGCCTCTAGATGCAAGAACTCGATGCAATGCACTAGGATCAACTCTTCTCTCAAGAATGAAGCTCAAATCAAGAATGAGAGAGGAGGGAGGCTTGCTTGCTTGCTCAAAGGTGTTAGGAGTGATTCAAAATGACCAAGAGAGAGAGCAAGTGGCAGCCAAGGTGGTATATATAGGCCACACCACGAAATGTGGTGGAAAGGGTGGAAATCACACTTTCGCGCCCCCGACCGGACGACCGACCGGACTCACCGGTGAGTCCCGGCCGGTGGTCCGGTCACAACCGACAAGGCCTCGGGCGTCCGGCCGGACCCCAAGATCCGATCGTCCGCGTCCGGTCAGCACCGGATGCTTCCCGGTCGGTGCGTCCGGTCACCCGTCGACGCCCGAGCTGAAAACATGCTCTCTGCCAGACGCACCCACCGGAGCGTCCGGTCAAATCTCGTGCGTCCGGTCGCGCTTCCGGTCGGTGCGTCCGGTCAGCACTGAGCTGCGAATTTTCGTCGTTTTTCTGTCGCCTTTGCTTCGACATGCTATCCACCAAGTGTACCAACTTGAGAACAAGGACTAGCATGATTTTACCACCACGATGCATCCGGCGCAATAGAAAATAGATGTTTCATTTTCTCAAAAGCGCCGAATCCCGCCTCGCAAGCTCGGCGGGAGGGTGAGCGGTACCCAAACCCATCTCAACCCTGCAACTATCACCGCCTTCGCAAAAGTGCCAACACCACCACGTGTACAACACCATGTGCTCGTGTGTTAGCATTTTCACAAACAATTTCGAAGGTCGGGTTAGCTCTCTAGGTTAGAATGCATGCAAATGATTTTGAACCTAGAGGCACATGAGGACCGATATGTACGATAGTTTTTCCCTCTTTATAGTACGGCTTATCGATCCTATAACCACCCACACTCTCTACCATTTTCGACAGGCCAACCCATCAGCAGTCATGAGACAAGCTGATATGATAACATGACCTTTGGATTCACCTCCTCCAAGGTTTTCTATTTACACAGCTTCCTTCTAAACCATGCCATACACGAAGACTTTCTCAAATACTTGAAAGATTCAAACCTATAGCTAGCCATCTTAATTTGACGTACACCGTCACATCAAATTAAACACGTCTAGATCTTTATCTGATAACTTTGCATTGTCCGGACCAAATCCTGAGATTTGGGCAATGCTCTGTTTCCAAAAGAAAAGCAGGAAACGGTGACCACAAGGGAGCAGATCAAGTTTGATCCACAACCACTGGGCTCCTGTGCATAGATATGCAGCCTTACTGATTCCATAGCACAAGGTGCACTTCCTTTTCATGTGTAATGAAAGTAGTAGAATAGATAGTGAATTTCCTGAATGCTCAGGATCAAGCTAATCCACCGAACTGGAGAATCATATACTTCACTCAAATCTTCTCCAACTTTACAGGCCAAAGAGATATACAAGAATTTGCTAGAACCAAAGGATTGACAATCAAACTGCTGATGTTCTAGCTAGGCAGTCTTTTTTTGAAAGATCCAGGAACAAATTGTTCCGGCTTCGATATTAGTAAGAAACAGGATTTTGTTCAGGTTTACAAAATGTCTTTAATACACTCACAAAATCCTGTTTCTTCAGGTTTACAATGTACCTGCTCTCATGCAGAGGCACTTCATTCCGTTGCCTTGAACTTTGTAAGGCTCCTAGCAGCTGTTTGTTGTTAAGTATAGTATGGTCTGTTGTAAAAAAGATGGTGCTGGAGGAAGCAGCAGGGGTTGATGCATATGGACTCGATCGCCAAATAAACATTCAGGCTATGCACATAGGAAGTGGAGGCACATCCCTTGCACGGTCAATGCTCCAACCTCAAGTACCAGCTATACTGAAACTTTTTTTTTTTGAAGAATCTATACTGAAACTTTTTTTTTTTTTTTTTCGACGGCATACCATTGGCACGTATTTCATTAAGAGAAGTGAGAATGTTTACACTACCAAGCACGTTTCCATGGCGAGATGCCTAGACGCGCACTTGGTTGACACACATTACATAGATCACCGGCTTGAACGGTGGAGCTTAGAGTGATGTACTAAGAATGGAACAAATGAGCGACGTTGAAGAAGCGGCGTCGATCAGCGGCCCCTGTTGGAGGGTCGTCCTCGGCGCGGGCGTCTGATGGGCATGAGCCGATCTAGCACCTCGCGCTTGTGCTGCGGGACCGGGTCGACATATACTGAAACTTTTCAATAGAGCACACAAAAAATGGATCCTGTAATGGCATACACACACAAAATCTTGACAGTAGCATGCAAAAACTTCTCTAGCTGGTAAGTATAACTTGGTGCAATTATACATAACAATTTATTATTAGTAAATCACACATGGAATGGGAGAACAATTACCAGTAAAATATAATATTAGAGCAAGTCCAATAATTTGTCATTCGTGGTTTTGCAATTGTCCTTGTTTGCCAACTCCCAACTCTAGATGTCAAGTAAAAAAAGAAGGTCCTCCCCAATAGTTTGGCAATTTTGGTTTGACAAATAAGAAAAGTGACTCAGGAATAGATCGGTAACCACTGACAAGGGCCATACAAGCGCCATGCATGCCAAATGTCAAAGCTCCCAACACGCGCGAAAGCGCCCGCAATTGCCAAACTCACTAAAATGCCAAACCGATTTACCAAATTGTTGGAGTATCATTTTAAAGCTTTTTGACAAAAAAAAAAATGCAAATGCCAAACTCATTTGCATAAGTGTTGGTCTCCAAGAGATTGGTTAAAACTTTGTGTAAAGCTATATATAGCTATTATTGACAAAAAAAAAAATGCCACTCCAATAGATTGTCTAAACGTTGTTCTAAATTTACTCGTTGTATATTCCTGGAAATTCTGTGGCTATATTTGGATCACGAGCGTCGCTAGCTATCCGACCTTTTCCCCATTGAGCCTCATCTCCACACACACGTGTCATTGCTAGAAGTGCCGAAGATGACAGGGTCCATGACGTGGCAGATTTAAATAGCAAGAATGGAAAGTTTTTCCAAAAGCTGTTGGATTAGTCTAGTTTTTTTTATGGGTGTTTCATTCTACATAATAGCTAAATTAGAAGATTTGGAAAACATTTTTAGCCAATCTCTTGGAGTACAATTGAGTTGCTTTTGAGTAGCGACGCCCTCAGCGCGATCTGACAAACCTAGAGTATGAAATGTGATACAAAAAACAATAGTATGTTATATCATGAAGAGATATCCATAGTGTTACATGTAGGATATGTCAAAAAGCCCCCGCTTAAAATAGTGGGCTATAGCGCCGCTTATAGCTCCCGGAAAAGACTTCGCCGCTACGCTATTCGTATTTCCGCTATAGCACCGCTATTTAGCGCTATAGCGTCGCTATTTACCGCTATTTTCGTATTTCATTTGTTACTAATTTGGTATTTTGGATGATTAAATTTTTATGAAACATGTTGTAATGTCATATTGGTATTTGATAATGTTATTTAGACTTGTAGAATCTTGTAAACATATTTGTGTTCACCAAATATATTATTTGCCTTGTTTTGGCATCAATTATTGGAGTTTTTTTTCATAATTTTTCTTATGAAACGCTATCTGGCATAGCTCGCTATAGCTCCACTATAGCTTTATAGCCCCTAGAAAAAAAAATATGCCCCTATTTGTCATAGCCCGCTATTTAAAACTTGGTAAAAATAATAAATGTACAAGGAACAAATGCTATATATTATACTAACCTCAACTGGAAAGTATAGTGGCATTTGATTAGTGCCCACTTTCAAGAAAGACAAATTAGTGCGTTTAATAACATTATCACATGGCTCTTGTAAGTAATCAACAAATGTCTTATCACCACATCGGGCACTATTTACTTGAACTTATCACATGGCTCTTTGAAGTTCTCCATCATGTCGGGGTTTCCGCAGAGATGGACCAACTAGATCTTGATCCTCCGGCCGACGGCGAGCACCAAGCCGCTTGTCAATGGAACCGCAGGGGAGAAGAATTATTCAAGCTCGGGGCCTTCGGCAAGGCGACCCATCTCGCCCATGTTGTTTGTCATTGTCATGGAGGCCTTGAACTCCCCTGTTCGGAGGGCATCTGTCGTGGCGTCTTCACGCCTCTCCCATGTCGGGTAACTCATCGCACCTCTCTGTATGCGGATGATATGGTCTTGCTTTGGTCTCGCCAACAACGAAAGATCTCTTGCGGAGCCGCGATTGCGAGGCTATTTTTTGGCACCTCGGGGCTAGTCACAAACATCGACAAGTGTATCGCAATTCCAATCAAATGTTCGGAGGAGGGTTTAGGGATTATTCAGGCTGCGTTCTCATGTGCGGTGGCGTCATTCCCATGTCGCTATCTTGGTGTACCGCCCTCGCTTAAGAGGATGCCAAGGGGGGACGGACATGCTCGTGGACCCGGTGGCGACGAATACCAACTTAAAAGTGGGTATGTTGAACCACTCCGTCGCGCGTCATCCTTACGAAGGTCACCCTATCCGCAATCCCGGTCCATATGAGCATATCTTGTTGTTTGTCCAAGTGGGCGATTGACCGTGATTGACAAAAGGCGAAAGCATTCGTGGGCGGGGCAAGGAGGCGACCACGGTCGGGCACTACAAATTGGCGTGGCCAATTTTCTCAGTAGGGCCCCTCTTGAGCTGGGTGCCATGGGGTCATGGACTGCGCTTCTTTTGGCATGGCGTTGAGACTAAGATGGGAATGGTTGGGTCGAACGAATGTTGATTCATGTTGGGCAAACCGCCATCAAGGAATGAGAGGGATGTCGCAACTATGGCCGTCGTCGGTATGTCTATGATCATTGGTGACGGGCGCGCCGCTACGCTATGGACGGACAATTGGTCTTCGGTTGGGCCGCTCTACCACTACGGCGCCCAATCTCTACTTGGCCATCTCGGCAGTCGACAAGAAAAGAACACTCAAGGAAGGCATCGCCAATAACCATTGGGCTCGCGGCATTGTTGGTGCTCGACCAGAACATGTGTTGTGCCAATACTTACTCGTTTGGGGGCTGCTCCGTGAGGTGATCTTTGGATGCTATGCAAGCGCATCGTTTCATCCGGAGGTGGACAAGGGATGGGAAATACCAAAGCATCATCCGCCTATCACGCCTTCTTTGCGGGTTCCACCAAAATGCTTGGAGCTCGTGAATTGTGGAACACCAAGGCGCCGACAAAGGTCAAGTAATTTTTCTTTTGGTTGGCAATGCATAGAAGACTATGGGTTGTTGATCAAAGGCGAAGAGATAGGCCGCAGTAGGAGGATGCTTGCGCTCTATGCAATCAGGAGATCAAAACTTGTGAGCACCTATTCCTCGGCTGCATCTTTGCGAGGCAGCTATGGATGTGTTGCTCTCACCGCTTGGCCTTGCTTCTTTGGTTCTGCTGACATTACATCATGGTGGCTTGAGCAACGATTATGGCTGGAGTGTACTGCACAAAGAACTTTCGACTCTTGCCTCTTGAATGCTATGGAAGGAGTGTTCAGGCATGACACCGCAACGATCCATGAGCTTTTCAAGAGTTTCGTGCTGGAAGCTGAACAATGGCTGCAAGTGGGGTTAAGGACGCTTGATGTTTGTTGGTATTTGATAAGCCCTACGTAAATATTTATAATAATCCATAAGCAAACGGATCTTGGTGAGCATTTCACCGGGAGAGGGTTTTCATATCGAATCCACAGGGAGAATGGTGTGAAGATAAGCGAGGCATATAACTAATCCTGGCGAAAGCAATTAAGGAACTGGAGAGGATAAAGAGATAAGAAGATTCCTATGGTTGTCTAGTTCTTCTCCTTATAAGTTATGTTGATATTGTCTTAGGGGGACGTACTCAAAGGAAAACATGGGCGAAACATGCAAGTCTTCAGCAACATGGTCCTGCTTGTCCTATCCAACGGATGTGGAATCCAAAGGAATCAATAGTACTGTCACTACCACGAACTACCATGCTCCGGAAGATAGGGTGCATTCATAAGTACTCACAGTCTAAGCACCACGCTTAAACCTAAGCCACTCCTCTAATCTATAGATTCACATAGATTAAAGTACTCAAAGAGTTATGAACAGTAAGAACAATACTAACACGATTACTTACTCAAACAAGAAGTTGATCCACCATAGAAGTCTCAGGATCAAGTGCCACAAGGCCTTTGATCCCGGAGGTACAAGCGTAGAGGAGTCACCGACAGGTCCGGTGCTTCCCCTTCTTCTCCTCCACCCACTCTTTAGCTCTCAAGACTAGATCTAGTCACTCTCATGAAGTACTATGGATCTAATCTATCAACTTGATATGCTTTTTGCTCTTCAACTCACTCTAATACTTCTAGTTCTACATTATCTTCTAATATAGATTGGAACTAGAGAGAAGAGGTTGTCCTCACATTGGGACACCTCTGACCAACAGGTCAAAAGATAATGAGTAGAATGAATTGATAATAAATTAGGGTTTCACTCTGGGGTCAGGGGGTCTTCTTATATAGGCCTTGGCGATGAACGATGACCATTGGATCAAACCGACCTTCAATAACGGTATAGATACAACCTCAAAGTCGGTTACAAACCAACCTAGGAAGATGAGCCTGATTGGCTGACTTAGCCTGGCGGCCGCCAGGCAGGTTTAGGCTGGCCGCCAGGCCCCTGTGGCCCAATTGTGTCACCTTTCTTCTGGTGTCTTCTAAAGTGTTTTAGTCAACATTTTGGGTCGAGTTACTTTACGGTTAAGTCTTGTCATCGTATGGGATGTAAACTCTTCGATTCTCACCGATCTTATCTATCTTTATACGTTTTAATCCCCCTCGCAAAGATATAAATCACCAAAGCTCGTGGAATTATGTTAGTCAGACCTCTAAACTTATGTTGATATTCATTTTAAGCCCTTATTCATGTTTAGTTGACTAGTAATATTATACTATAACAGGTGTCAACAATGTTGTCTGCCCTATTTGGTCGCGCAATCTAGCTGCCATGTAATCCTTTATGTTGTATCTAGTAACTAGGTTTCCAAACTGTGCAAACCTTAATGTCTGCTTTCGCCATCAAGGATTGCTTGTATTGTTGATGCTTTCCTCTTAGGGCACTCATAACGCTAGAAACTATCTTGGTTTCTATAGTCTTGGACATTGTGTCAAGAAACTATCTTTCACAATGCAAGTTTCTATCATATGCCACATGGCCCACTTGTCACTCTCACAAATTGTCTTGGTTTTGCGTGAAGACTTGGTTTCTTGGTTAGACTTGGTTTCTTGTGTTTTTCCTCTCTTTCTTCAATAAATACAGCCACATCAAAAAAGCAATAAATAGAGAGGTACTAAATGAGGATAGAAACTATAATAGAGCCTAGCATTGTGAGTGCTCTTAATGAAAAACAAATGAAGGGCTCAATCACGAAAAAATCAGTTATGGTACAACGTTCGGCTTATCAGCCCTATAATCCATTAGCAGAACAACTTCGATAATTTCCATTCCGATTTATCTGGCGTGGCGAGAATCCCAAAAACCAAGAAACATATTAACTTCATGCGTGTTGAGTAACAATAGCCGCGCATGCAGCCTAGCCGCTAATTCTATCTCATCGCTGATAGGTGGTTGCATGTAACGCTTCATTGCTGGCCAGTGCATGCCGCTTGGTTTAATTACCAAATAATTACTACTCTCCGTATCTTCATAACGCCGGATATTAATTTACTCTCCATATCTTCATAGCGCCGGATATTATGGCCAAAACATAAAATGAGTGTGCGTCAGATAAAGTTGAAAACGGACAGAAACAAACGAAAAATCGCTCTATCATTTTCGTTTTCATATTTTTAGACGGAAACGGGAGCGGGAGCCACACAGTCTGAAGCTTAAACGGTAACGGATAAATACAAAAATGAGTAAATATGATCGGAAAATAGATGAAAACGAACTGTAAACGAAAACTTAAGCCGGTATATATACGGCGTATATGATAGCTCAAATACAGAGACCTAATACCATACTCCCTCCGCCCCATTGAGCTTGTCACCTAGATTCCGTGTCATCTTGTTTGATGATTCATCTTATTCAATTTTTTTGTACAAATATAATTTATTTTGTTATGACTTATTTTATCAATAAAGATACTTAAATATTGATTAATTTATTTTATTATTTACATAAATATTTTTGAATAAAATGGAGGATCAAACATGAAGTTCAAAAAAAAAAAACGTCAAACTCTATGGGGACGGAGGGAGTACATCTTTACATCACACAAGACAAGAGACGTAACACATATATGCTCACAACTCACAAGTCACAAACAGTCTTCGCAAAAAAAAAAAAAAAAAGTCACAAACAGGAAACAACATGTGTGTTCAGCAGCAATACGCCAATAGCAGCCAATCCAGTGCAGTAGTCCACCAGCACGCAGCACTCTCATGCTCCTCCGTTCTAAATTATAATTTCACTTTTGGCTTTTCTAGATATATTGATTTTATTATGTATCTGCAGGCATAGTGTATAACTAGGTGCAATACAAAATTAATGTATCTAGAAAAGCCAAAGTGAACTACAATTTGAAAGCGGGAGGAGTACATGTTTATTTGATTTAATTTAATGGTTCACTAGTTCACCACGGTCTCCTCAATCCTGATCCCCGAGAGCGCGACATCAGACAGGTCGCGTAGCGTGGAGGCAGAGCAGAGGACGGGCCAGTAGCGCGACATCAGCACAGGCTGCAGGCACAAACCAGACTTATCCCGCGAACCAAAAAAAAAAACTAGTTCCCTGTACACGAGTCTGTTGCCATTCTATTGCAATAGTTGTACTAGAATGATGAATACCTTGAGTAGTAGAAATAGAAAGGATTTTGTTAAAAAGGAAAAGGGAAAGAAACGGGAATATCCCTGTAAAAAATGGGATACCGCAAATACGGACGGAAAATCGCTATACTGTTTTTAATCCCACACCGGTTCCCTCTGTCCCGTTTTTTATCCCGTTTTCCTTATCCTAAAAAGGGAAATAGACAGGGTATACGGTTGCTGACGAAACGGGATTTATCCCATTCATTTTCATCTTTAGCACCAGATAAATCAGAATGGAGGGAGTAAAGAGCTAAAGCTTTTTTGAAACGATGGCTAATGGTGAGATATATGGATACGCATGGGATGGGATCTCGCTGAAAACCTCCATGGCAATTTTGTACGGAGCACTTGTGGAGTTTTTTTTGTGGAGGTTTTTTTTTTTAACAAGAGGAGCACCTGTAGAGTTGTGCCGGAAGGAGAACCCAAACCGTTAACAAAACTTCAGTCAAACAAAAAAAAAAAAAACGTTAACAAAACCAAAGCGATACGTCTCTCCAGTTCCATTGGAACTGGATCTACTTGGGCCGCAAAATATACCCGCGGGCATATCCCACACTCTCCCCCTCTTCCCTCTCCTCGACCAGATCGCCAAACCCGACCTCACCCCACGTCAATGGCGGCCGCCCTGGCAAGCCGCGTGGAGTCGTGGGTGCGGGACCAGGCGGCGCGGCTGCAGCCCTGGGCGGCGGCGCTGCCGCAGGCGCCGCGGTGGCCCTGGCCCCGCCGCGGCCCGCCTGGCCGTGGCCCGGGGACCGCAGGCGCCAGCGGGAACGCATGTTCCGGGAGGAGTACGAGCGCCGTAGCCGACAGCTCCGCGAGCTCTGCCGCGCTGTCCGCGTTGATACCGTCGCCGAGCTCCAGGAGTTGCTCTGCGCCATGGTCCTCGCCGAGTGCGTCTACAAGGTCCGTGCGTTGGCATTTCCTCAATTTTTGTTTTCCGGCTCGCCCTTACCGATCACGATAAAAGTAAATTGGGGTGCAAATGGTGCATGCGGTAAAAGTAAGCAGTGACGCATAGTTATGCAGTATCAACGTTTGGACGCTAGAACTCTGCTCCTTTTATTTTAATTGAAATTTAATCGCAGTGGGGATCCCCTCCAGTCTTTTGCGTCAAAAAAAAAAAAAAAAACGTTTGGACGCTAGAATGTTTATTAGTTGCCTGCCCCTTCTGGTTGGGGAAGGGTAATCAAATCTGCACGTCTCTGTATTGTAATCATCATGTAGTGTTCCATCCACCAAATGTAGGCACATAATCTTGGACAATTTTTTCTGAGCAAAACCATACTATTAATTAATTAATATGGCATGAAGGAGCAGCACCCTGTCGTTTGATGTTCTTGCTTGATTTAGTTGGTCTTGGATTACTTGTGCTGAGCTTGGTATAGTAGTTACAAACCATATAAATATAAATTTTCCAGATTTATTGTTTTCATATTTACTTTTCAAGTCTTCATCCCTTTCTGTTAATTCCTAGTATCTAATTTTTGACTAGCCTACCTGATTGATACGCTAGGACCCACTGTGCTGCTCAACTAGCCTTGCACTTGTTTTAAAAGATGTTTCCTTGCAAATGGATTGCATGAAATGCCCAGATGCTTATACTGGTTCTAGCTTCCCATTGTATTGACGCATTACCTTATTTCGTTCATTCATCTTCATTTACAATATGTCCGATCAGCATCCCCTCTTCCATGATGCAATTCGCTGAATGTTCTGAGTTCTGGCGTATATGATTTGCTACATATTTCTTGTCACTATGACATCCTTTTTTCAATCTGAAGAAAAAAAAGTGTTAGGATAGTAACAGTTTAAGCCTATCCCATTGAAGTAAAGGGCTTTTTTTTTTTGTTGATATCTGTATGCTTTTGCAGAGACCTGTTTCTGAGATGATGAGATATATCAACAAGTTTAAGTCTGATTTCGGTGGAAACATTGTATCCCTGGAGCGTGTTCAACCATCCTTGGATCATGTACCACATCGGTAAGCCAAAAGCTGAAGCCCACTTAGGGGATTCAATATTTGTTGTGATTTCTGCTACTGTTTTCATTCTTTGCAAAAGTTTGTAATCAAGCCCTAGAATCAAATACAATTGAGCTATTTTTTGTGCAACTCTAATCTAAAGTAGATCAAGTAACCATGTAA
This sequence comes from Hyparrhenia diplandra, assembly GCA_015847255.1. Lineage (NCBI taxonomy): Eukaryota > Viridiplantae > Streptophyta > Magnoliopsida > Poales > Poaceae > Hyparrhenia > Hyparrhenia diplandra. The sequence goes on from JADLZK010000015.1 coordinate 102,090, forward strand.
ATGCACACAAAAAACTAGTCCTTTCTGTAATTACTGTGAGGATAGGGTAAATTATGCTATGGGACATCCTAAACGTGTGATCTTTGCTGGAAAGCAAATAGTGAATCTAAAAATTACTTCGCTCCTGGACAATCCTGTAGGCATTGGATCTCTACACAATATCTATATTTTTATTCTGATTACCTATTCATTATTTAAAGTAGTCCAAATAATGACAATCTGCACATGGTTTTACGTAGTAAGATCTAGAGTATCTTAAAATGAGTATATATAAACATAAGCAAACTGATCAATGTGTATGCACCCATAGACAAGGTTGTTTATTAAAGATGGGAGTAGTTACACACGGGAGTAGGAAAAATGCACCCTATAAATAAATCTACTTAGTGGTTAAATTATGCAGGTATCTGTTAGCAGAGGCTGGTGACACCCTATTTGCTACATTTATTGGCACAAAGGAGTACAAGTAAGAGTTTTATGGAACTTCAGACTCTCAAATGTCCATTGTATTTAAAGTAATACAATTGAATCAACTGTTCATTTTTCCTCAATTTATAGAGATATTATTGCTGATGTGAATATACTCCAAGGGACGTTTTTCATGAAGATACTGCTCAGGATTTGGCTCCTGATGTTGACCCTGAACAAAATGATGCCCAAAAGGGTGAGGAAAACCATGGGAAATCTTACCGAGAAACATCAAAGAAGCTAAGAAAATCAAAACCTGCAGTGCACGAGTATGCATTTTCATGCTGAATCAGTTCATCTTGCGTTCACATATCATTGTGGTTAGGATTTGGTGATTTTCCTAACCTAATATAACCATACAGGGTTTCTTGGCTCGTGCTAATGGAATTCCAGCACTGGACCTATACAATCTCGCACAGAGAAGGAACAGGAAACTTGTTCTTTGTGGACACTCACTTGGTGGGGCGGTAGGTACCTGTGGATAATATACAGTATCTCATTATTTGCTTATACATCTTCAATACAACCACAGGTTGCTGCATTGGCTACACTAGCAATCTTGAGAGTTATTGCTACCACTCCATCTAAAGAGAATAACACGCTTCATGTGAAGTGCATCACCTTCTCTCAGCCACCTGTTGGGAATGCTGCTTTGAGAGAGTAAGTTTCTTTAGATATAGCTAGGATCTTGCACTTGATGAGCTTATTAAAAATACTATTAGCTAACACTGCTTATCTGGAGAGAGATAAGTGTAACAGGTTTGATGCTCTCAAAATTATTCCTTTATTCCCTTGTTTTCCTTTTGTTAGTTATGTTCACAAAAGAGGATGGCAAGACTACTTCAAATCCTACTGTATTCCAGAAGACTTGGTACCACGCATTCTATCTCCAGCTTACTTTCACCACTACAATGCGCAAACACCTGAAGTATCTCTTATAAATAAAACTGGTGTGAAATCTGAAGAAACTATGGAGGCAAGTGCGGAAAGGCCCAAAGGGAACAACGGGAACAGCTCGTTCTAGGCGTTGGTCCAGTGCAAAAAAAGTCACTTTGAGGCTTTCAAAACTTGTTCCCTTGGAAGGGGTGCGGAAAAGCTTAAGTGTAATTCAAAACAAACAAATGTTTTTGGGAAAGCACCATCACAATTGGATAGTTATTTGCAATCAAAGGTCGATGAATCAGAAGAACCACCTCAATCTCTTGAGATTCAAGAAAGTTCACAAGGAGTTGCTCTTGCCCCTTTATCTGATAAAGATGGAGGGAACACTGAAGACAGTAATAGGACTGAGAAAATAAATGCATCTGAAGCAAAGGGTTCTAAACGCTGGAACAGGGTACCTTCTTTGCCTTCATATGTGCCGTTTGGTGAGGTTAGTAACACATACATTAACCTTTTTTTTTTTTTTTGTGTGTGTGTGTGTGTGGGCGAATAAGCGTATACACTCGCGCCCTTAATTCTTAATGTACATGTGCGCCCGTGATGAAAATAAATAGACCACAACAAGGTTTAATCACTAAATGCTAGGGCAAGACAAGAGGGAGGGCCCTCCCCGAGCCCCAGCCATACCCCAGAGCCATGTCTATTCTTCAGCGAACAGCAAGACACTCCATATCTGGGGCAGTGCCATCAAAGTCACTGTTATGACCGGTATTCCATATATCAGGCGCAAGCCCAATAGTGGCTAGGCTGCCGGTCATTAGGAGAGGGCTAAGGCCCATAGATATCCATTTATTATTAGATTTATATCAATATTCCTATTATTAGAGTCCAAGGACTATAAATATTGTAATCCCCCTTTTGGAACAATTAAGCAGAAACATAATTGTTTCCGGCTTCCTGAAGGGAGCCGGGAGATTTCCCGTCAATTCTTTCTCTCTCTCGCGTGACCTAGCCGCCACCCTCAGCCACGGCGCCCCAGCGCCGGCCTCGCCTTCATCCTCCAGCTCGCCACCCCTACCGCCTGAGAGAGATCCCTGGTAGGATCAGAAACCTTACCAGTCACAGTGATTCTGATGCTTCCAAAGAGTCCCACTGTCCAAGCCTCAAGAGCGATAAGAGAGTTGAGGTCTTGTTGCAGCAGGACATTTGTTGCCTCACTAGCTCTGCAATGCCAGTCATCAAAGGACAAATCTCCAAGTGAAGGAGGCAGAACTTGGAGGCCAAAACACTGCAAGAGACTTAATCACTTAACCAAAACTATTTTGCAAAGACAGTTTTTAACTCCTATTCAACATGATACCCACTGCCCCTTTGTTCCAGATTGCAATTCTCGATTCAGTAAGGGAGATTTACATATTACCACAGCTTCACATGTAAATGAGCCTATTGGAACAGAAAATACTAGTCATATGATTGAAGATCATCTATGGCTTAGCACTCAAGAGCTACAATTTTATTATAAAAATATTACCTGTAGCATTTATACATTTTCTCTAATTTGACTTTAACGATATGCCACAATGCTTCTATCTCAAGATATTCATTATTCTGTTTCAACTTAGAAAATGTGATAAGTCTTGAACTTGCTTGTTCCTAAGATTAGGTGATGAAAGATTGGCACAAACATGTCATTTATTTAAATAATCTTACTGTGCCATTCGATTAATGCTCTGATTTTTTGTTTGCTTATTGACAAGCTCTAGAAATTATCATACTTTGAAAAAAAAAATCATGAAGCAAAATATTAGTTTTGTTATGTGCTATCCATTTGCTCTTGTAAGGGCCCTAACTAATTTCTCATCGTACATCCATATCAGAAATGTATTTAACTTCTGTCATGAAAATATTATTATTGTTTTTCAGCTTTACCTATTGGGAGATTCATCAGTCAATACACTTTCAGATTCAGAATACTCCAAGATGACGTCGGTATGAGCTTCTTATTTTGGTGCTCATTCCCTTATTCTAAAAAAAGCTAAAACATAGGAAGCATGTTTTATTTTTCTTTGGTTTTTTGGTTGAGTTTATTACCATATTGGGTCCACTCATTTTCTTGCTATATTTTGGCAAAGGCATGTGCAGGTCCAGTCTGTTATATCGGAGTTAAGAGAGCGTTTGCAGTCACACTCAATGAAGTCCTATAGAGCTAGATTTCAAAAGTAAGACCCATTATCAGGTTATCTTCAACTCATTAACTCTTAGCCAAAACTTTTCGTCTTCCATCTCTCTTGCTCACTTCTTAAACTTTCATCTTCATACTGACTTTACCCTGTAATTATTGTGTCCTTCAATCTTAAACTTGTTATGGATTCTTCATAAATAGCTAAATCATGATAGAGAATAAAAGAAAATTTGTATTCTTCATAATACTAACTCTTCTCTGTAAACATTTATTTGCTATAAATGTTAGATAAGGTATCCTAAATGCTGCACTCAACGTGAGGAAAATGTGATTAGTCTTGTGTTAGTGTGACTCGATTTCTTATATTAATCGTAAGGTAGCCTAATTTAATTAACTCATAATTTCTGTGAAACAGCTGCAACTGGCTCACTGTTTTCCTTGCACACAAGTTTAAGGGCCGCCATGTTATAGACGCCTTTGTTGGGTGTCAATATAGACGCTGGCCCAGGCCCAGCCATGGCTATAGGCTTGGCTGCTTATGTTAGGAGAGGGGAGGAGTTTAGGAGTTCTGTTAGGTAACTATTGGATTATTGTGGTTAGTTAAGAGGTGCACCTATCCTATAAAGGGGGCACCTATAGATTGTAATCAGATTATCGAAGAAGTAATAAAGCAGGTGCTCTCGTGGGCAACTGGTTACTGGAGCTAGCTCTCAGTCCAGAGACCCACAGGTTCGAGCCCTGCATCCTCTTAATTAAAATGCAGGGGTGCGGTCTGCTCCTTCCTGTCGATTTTTTATTAATTTTTTATAAGTAATAAACCTCCCAGGCGGTGTGGGTTTTATCTTCAATGGTGGCTGCGGCGGTTTAGCTGCTGTCACCAACAAACAGCCCACTGTGCCAATTCCTCGCTATCCTCTTCGCTCAAACTCTCAATCCAGCCTCCTCCACTCACCTCTAAGATCACGACACCGACGCTGTATCACGCCAGTGCATTTCTTTAATTGTGTTATCATTCAGTCATTCTCATTGAAAAAAATGACTATCCACAACTAATGTTGTTTCTTTCTTTGTGCAGAATATATGATTCATGCATGTGTGCAAATGCCCCCATTTTTACTGGCATTGAGCAATTGCCACAATTTTCACATCTACAAGAATTAATTGGTCTAACAGCTACTGATTCTGTTGAACTTGGTGATATCGTGGACCCTCCTATTATCCGAACTGCTACTTCTATTCTTCCTCTTGGATGGAATGGACAACCTGGCGGTAAAAAATGCTGAGCCCCTGAAAGTTGATATAATTGGGCATGACTTGCAAATGTGCACTCTTTTCCAGGCACAGATAAATGGACACTGGTATGAATTTATTTTGTGAAATAATTTACAAGTTTTTGGGAAAAATCTCAACAAAGTATGTTTTTAATTAACAATATAAATGGGTATTCACTATAAGCTTTTGATAACATTTTAAAGAAAAATTGGTGCCTTCTATCTTGTGATACTCCAGTATTTAGATCGTCTAGAACATCGAGGTCATGATGCTCAAGATCTATCTTTTTTTGAAACTGTCATTCAAAACGGATTCTGTGTAAGTGGTGCAATGCATATGAAGTTTGAAACCATCAATGAACCACTCAAGTACATGCTTTGTTGAATTTGAAATCATCTATGTTGAACATATAAACAGATCATCTAATTGGTTATTTCATAATTAAGGCTTGTGCCAGAGTTTGGCTAGCAGTAATATTACTGTAAAATACCTTTTGTGTTTGCCTATTGCATTTGATTGATTAGTTACCGTGTATAAGATTTACTCCAGTGTTATATCTGAAGTATTCCATACTTTAATTAATGGCCTTTGTATGCAGGTATTCCACGGTAATAGAAACACTACCATCACTCACTTCATACCCAGCAAATGGAGAAATGCACCCTACATTTCAGAAAATGCGGATTCTTGTTGGACAACCACTAAAGCAGCCTCCAAATTACATTAGTGAGGCTTTCATGGTTCCTGTGATGATAGGTGCTGATTCAACCCCGGACTTCGGATTCGAGTCATTTTTTTGAAGATAAAGATTGCTGCAAGGGTTTGAGTGGATTTCTCATATATGGGACAAGTGATTTTGTAACCGTATGTAAAAAGGTCGACGTTAGGACTCGAAGAGTGCGATTGCTTGGACTAGAGGTATCCCCATGTATTTGGGTATTGATATAATATGTCCCTTTACTATGTTAAATGGAAATGCTACATATGGGATTATTTGTCTGATGTAGGGGGCAGGCAAAACGCCCCTGCTTAAAGCAATGTTAGGACAAGTTAAAGAAAGAAATAGCTGTTCTTGAATGCATACATGTCGATTTGCACGGCAAGGGAATATCAAGTGGATTGTGCTACATAGATTCGACAACAGTAAACTTGCAGGTACTGTTGCTACCTTTTGTTCTTTCTGTTCTCTCAAGGTTTTACACAACTGCATTGTGCTTGCCTGCACCACTCAGGAGTTTAGTATGGAAAATATAGTAGAGTTGTGTGACTTGAAATTAGAGATGTGTGGATCAGAAAATCATCTGGGGAAAACTATGCCTTACTCCATTTTTACCACTCAATGCCTATTTTTTTCCCCTTATACATGATCCTGATACTACTGGAGTCACCTTTGAAATGTGTAATTGATCGGTATAGTTATTGGTTTTCATGGTTCATAGCAGAGCAGAGCAGATACATGGAGAATAATTTGTTCCCTGTTCTTGTCTGGTGATTTCCTTTATGATCACCGAAGTTTTTTTTTATTTGCCTATACCCTGAATGTCTAATGACTAAGAGTTATTATGGACTTGTCTTCTATCAGGAGCTACCTTTGGAGGTTGGGCGGTTCAAAGAAGAACTGTTGTTAGGACTCCATGATATCAGCAGGAAGACTGATCTTGTTATTGCTGTGCATAACCTAGCACATCGAATTCCACAGTATCAACAGTCCAATACTTGTCGGCCTCAGCCTGCTCTTTCACTTCTCTTGGATGAAGCCAAGGCGCTAAGTATTCCTTGGATTCTTGCAATAACCAACAAATTCTCTGTTAGTGCGGATGAGCAGAACACATTGATCAGCTCAGCTATGGAAGCATATCAAGCTTCTCCTGAGATGACGAAAGTTGTTAACTCTTCCCCATTTCTGATGCCAAGTGCTAGAAACAGTTTGCAGGGGATCAGATCAGCTTCTGAGAATTCAGGGAACAAGGATCCTGCAAACAGATCTGCTTATCTTCCTGTAAACTTTGCACTATCACCATTTCAGCGGAAGGACATTGTTATGCATGTGGAGGGTGTTAGTGCCCTTCGTCAACTTGTACATCAAGTAGTTCTCAACAATGAAGAACTAGCATTTGAGGTACATTTTTCTATTCTTATTTTGTCTGTAGGGGGGACGGGGAAAATCATAACATATGAATGCGGCGTCTTAGAATCCTTCAGGCTTGACAGTAACCCTGAACACTGCATGATGAACAGGAGCTTTCTCGTGAGAGATTGTTGCAGGAACTGGCGAGAGAGAAAGCAGCGTCCCTGCAAATGAAGCAGAAGCCCCCAAAAGAGATGGCTCTGTTACAGCTGCTGCTGTAGGTGCATCTCTGGGCGCGGGCCTGGGAATTGTAATGGCTGTGATAATGGGGGCAGCATCAGCCCTTCGAAAGCCGTGATTCATGTCTTCTTTTGATTCATCATTGATTTCTTATTTTAGGATGTCTGAACAAAAGCACTAGTGTAGGCAAGAAAAATGAAATTTTAGGGCAGAATAGTTAGCTGATAGTGCCACATTTTGGCTGTGTATAAGAATGTAGGTTAGGCCTTTTTTTTTTTTTTCTGGTATGAAGTTTGTTGTGTTACTGGAGGGCTTGGATATGTTCTACTTCACGTTTTAATTTAATTATATCTTTATCATATCTGTGATTATTACCAGCTAGTTTCCCATCTATTTCTGTTATTTATCTTTTTTCTAACAGGGCAAAAAATTATATTACCATCTATTTCTGTTATTTATCTTTTTCTAACAGGGCTAAAAATTCTATTAAAATTACAAAGCAGATTTCTGGAGAATCCATCTATATATTGAGGGAAATATGGGAGATTGAGGGTGCGTTTGTTTGCCTAAATCAAATGGTGGAATAGGCGATTAAAGATTTTTCCTCTTTATAGTATGGGTATTTTTTTCTAAATTACTCACACCTTCTATGTTGTCTTGAATGTAAAATAAAATGGATCTATGAATATATTTTTGCCATTGACTGTACCAATCACATACACCTTCCATCCCACAAATAAAAATCTATTTTGACTTCTACAATTTTTATTTGACCATTCGTCTTATTTAAATTTCTTATGCAAATAATAAAATAAATAAATTATTATGAAAGTATCTCTGATGATAAAATAAGTCATAACAAAATAACTAAAAATTATTAAAACTTTTTGAATAAGATAAAGCGGTCAAATAAGGATTGTAGAAGTAAAAAACGGAGTTTTATTTGTGGGATGGAGGGCGATAATGTTTTTTTTTCCTTTGGTGTAAGAAACTAGGCGTGAATACATAAAGGGATTGAACCTAAAATTGGTTCAACATCCAAAGAACAAAGACTACTAAGAGCACTCACAATGCGAGACTCTACCATAGAGTCTAAACTTATTTTGTTATCTTTATATTTATTACACTTTGTTGATGTGGCGTGATGTGGTAGTGTATTTATAGAAAGAAAGGGAGAAAAACCAAGACTACAAGTCTTACTTGTACTCCAAATCCACGATACCCAACAACAACAACAACAACATAGCCTTTAGTCCCAAGCTAGTTGGGGTAGGCTAGAGATGAAACCCATATGAAACAAGTACAAAAGAACGTAGAAAGGCACAAGACAAAAGGATAAAGATTAGGGTAGATAGAAAAGGAAACAAAATCATGGTTCGAGCACGTTAATAGCTAGCCTCCAAGCGCTCCTATCCAAAGCTAAATCCTTGGAGATATTCCACTCCTTAAGGTCTCGCTTAACCGCCTCGTCCCAAGTCGGTCTAGGTCGGCCTCTACCTCTCTTTACATTATCTACCCGCTCTAGAACTCCACTACGCACCGGCGCCTCGGGAGGCCTCCGTTGAACATGTCCAAACCATCTCAACCGATGTTGAATCAATTTCTCCTCGATAGGGGCCACCCCGACCCTATCCCAAATATCTTCATTCGAACTCTATCCCTTCTAGTATGCCCTTAAAACCAACGCAACATACGCATCTTAGTCACACTTAGCTGTTGGACATGTCGCCTTTTTTGTAGGCCAACATTCATCACCATACATCATCCAGGGCGAAATCATTTGTCCTATAGAACTTCCCTTTTAGCTTCTCGTGGTACCCTCTTGTCACATAGGATGCCGGAAGCTTGGCCACTTTAGCCAACTGCTGCGATTCTATGTCTAACATCTTCATCAATGTCGCCATCCTACGTAGCATAGATCCTAAATACCGAAAAGTATCCTTCTTGGCCACCACTTGTCCATCGGGGTGACATCCCCATCCTCGTGCCTAGTCGGGCTAAAATTCGCACATCATATACTCGGTCTTGGTCCTACTCAATCTCGAACCCTTTCGACTCTGGCGTGTGCCTCCACGGCTCCAACTTCCTATTTACCCCCTGCTCTACTCTCATCCACTAGCACCACATCATCGGCAAAGAGCATGTATATCCCTTGTAACCTCATCCATAGTAAATAAATAAGGGCTCGATCAGTGCTGACCCTTGATGTAGTCCTATGTTAATTGGAAAGTCACGGTATCGCCATCACATGTCCGAACACATGTCGTCGCATCTTTGTACATATCCTTGATGAGGGTAATGTACTTAGTTGGGACTTTGTGTTTTTCTAAGGCCCACCACATGGCGTTTCTCGGTACTTTGTCATACGCCTTCTCGAGGTCAATAAAGACCATGTGCAAGTCCTTCTTACGCTCCCTAAATCTCTCCATCAACTGTCGTACTAAGAAAATCGCCTCCATGGTCGACCTCAGGGCATGAACCCAAATTGGTTTTGGGTCACACTTGTCGACCTTCGTAGGCGTGCTCGATAACCCTCTCCCACGGCTTCATCGTATGGCTCATCGGCCAAATCCACGATACCCAAAATAATAAATACTTTTATACTCTATGGTAGAGTTTGCATTGTGAGTGCCCTAAGAATAGTTAACTCGTGCGCCTCGGGACCTCGTCGTACTTGCCATGAAATGGAGTTCAACGACATGATACTTTCTCAGCTTTGCCACAATATGTGCTTTTGCACTAAACTCATATAAGCGTTGGAAAGCCGCGTCACGGTTGACCTTGATTTGCAGCCCTGGTTATTCCCACGATCGCCTTTGAGTTGGTCTCGCCAACAAATTGTTCTACTACGTTTCAAAGCCGATGCAATTTGTGGAGATATAGTTTTTGTAGTCAGTCTTCATCATTATATACGAGGGGGCGGAGCCGGGATTCAACCATAGGGGGGGGGTGGTGGTGTTTACGAAGATTTTGGATTTACATATTAGAGTGTCAAGGTATCCGCAAAATATACATATTTTTAAGGCTCATAGCCAACAATCTTCAATAAAGAAAGTTAGAATGTAGCCATGTCCAATAGAAACAATAAGAGTGAAAAAAATATGACAACAAGTAATAATAAAAGCAAATGAGCTACATATCCATTCAGAAAGTACATTTATCCAACAAAAAAAATTTCTAAGGTACATAATATAATTCTACTTGCAACTACATATTGTATCCCTTAATAAATTCATATTATTAATGCAATATATCCCATGCATGAGTGAGAAGGCATGCATATGGACATAGAGATCAAAGAAAGCCACACGCTTACCCCAAAGGCACTCACGCACACACTATACTTGATGGGCAAATTAAACTGCATGCACTAATTAATTACCACCATTAAATGTTAAAGTCATACTCAAGTATGTACATGGATGTTGGGGGTGCCTATCCAGCCCCCCTTCCCTCCGCTAGTGATTATATATACGTTGGTAAGTATGCAGATATATGGAGTTCCCAAAGCACTGAATCAAACGTCGGTTCGAAGTCACTAGCTAGATTAAGGGCGTCTCCAATGATTCTAGCTAGGAGGAATCTTATTGGCTATCAATGACAATTTACAAATAGCTAGCTAGATGAGACATATCAATAAGAAAAAAATAAACACTATAGTTGAGAGTTATGTGAGAGATGTTTCTAGGAGATTGAGCTAGATTAGATATTTATTAGTCATAGCTATTTATGCTAGCTATTTGGTCTCCCAAAGCACCAATGAGCGTGTTCTTTTTTTATTATTTTTAAACCTCATCTAGTTAGCTATTTGCAAAGTCAGCCAATAGAATTCCTAGCTATTTGATTAAGTTTCAACAATTTCCTTACAAACCAAACAAGGCATTTCTTTCCGTTCGAGCACAATTCAGCTCAATCCAATCCAAAATCTACAACCTAGACTAAGATCATATTTTGAAGTCGTCTCCGAATATTGGTACGTACTTATTATATATATTTCTTTGCCAGCAATGGGCTCTCACCTCACACTATCACATTCCTTCAACGTGTTTGGGTGTTGGGATATATGCCACTCGAAAAGCGTGTTGAAATGCTGGAGAAACCGAATTGGAGGACGTTTACAGAAAAAAAGGAGAAAAGGGAAGGGAAGCGAGGAGAAATTGCGTCTCACCCTGTTCATAGGTTGGTTATTGCGGGTTTGTTTGGGTTTTGGACCCAAGCCGCGTGAGCATACATTGGTTCGGCTTGGTATAGGTTTCACGGGTTGGTGGCTGATTTTTCTCCCCGTTGGTTTGGTCTGCTGTTGGTTTAACACGGTTAACCCAAGTAGTCCGCAAGAGGGCAAGGACAAGGAGGGAGAGGCAGCAGAGCAGACCGTAGAGAATGGAGAGCAGCAGCCAGCAACAAGGCGGAGCCAACGCTCGTTAGTTGAGAGCTAGAGCATCCGCCAGTCAAAGATGCGACAACATCTAGCTAGCGAAAAGGTTGTGAATCCAAAGGAGCGCGCCGCCACCGCCACCACCGTGTGTGACAGGCGCTCAACTTGTATTCCCTAGGAGGGCGGCGACCCCTGCGCTGCGCCGGCGGCGGTGGAGCTAACCACGGCCCCGCCTTGTGATTGATGCTTGCTGCCCGTGCCCCGGCGGCGGCCGGGCGTAGGTTCTCGAGGCGGCGGTCTCCAGCGCAAGCAGCGGCGGGCGCGCGCCCGCCCGCGGCACCTAGAAGCGGCGCGGGGTCCGTCTCTCGCAACTCACCCGGCGTGGCGCGGCCCGACGACGCCCGCGCTTCGCCGGTGCCGCGCCCTCCGACGACGCCGCTTCGGCGATGCTACCCTTGCCACCACCGGGCCACATCTTTTTTTCCTCGGTTTCGACGGGTTTGGATGAGCCCGAACCGTGACCGGTGCCGGGATCTCGAAGTCCTTTTTGGGTTAGGTGGGTTCCGGCCCGGGCCGGCTTGTAACTGTGACATTGGTTTTGGTTGGGCTGGTTACGGGCCGGTGGCGGTTTTTTAACCACTGTTTAGGACGAATTGTGTCCGTAGATCAGTACGTTTACACAAAAAGGAGAAAAGGGAAGGGAGCTGAGGAGAAATTGTGTCCATAGAGCGCAGAAGTGTGGGTCCCATATTCTTTTTTTTGTTTCCCTTTAAAATGTAATAACTTTCTCGTCAAGCATCTATTTTCAATTCCATTTGCACCATCACAATTATTATGAAGAGGTCTATAAAACTAGATCCATGTTGGACATGTTTTGAGAAACTTTTTGAATCAATATTTTTGAACTATCATAATACAAATTTTTTATGTTATATCGCAGGATCCCTGCTATGTCTTTACTCCACGGCGTCGAGGCAGGGGCGAAGCCACTAAGGCCACGCCGGGTGCCCAGACACCCCTAAAATTTCAAAAATTTCTTAGTGTTCAGTAGTTTTTAGCTCTTTAGGCACCCCCACAGGCTTTGAAGCCCACTAAACTACTTTGGGCACCCCCCGTTTATTCGCTCTGGCTTTGCCACTGCTCGAGGGTCTATCGGTCCTCTCGACCTTAAAGCGAATGACTTACATTCGCTAAGGCGCCTCCAGCACTAAGTTTTGATAGGGATTGCAGTAATGTCATGTTCTATAGCGTGTGTCATTTTGTACTATGACGTCTTGTATCGCATGATCCCTGCTATGTCTTTGCTTCACGGTCTCGAGGACTTACGGCCCTCTCGACCTTAAAGCAATGACTTACATTCGCTAAAAGCGCCGGGCGCTAAGTTACGATAGGGATTCCGGTAATATCACGTTATATAACGTGTGTCATTCTGTACTATGTATTTTTGTCATCACGAAATTTTTCTCAAAGCATATCCAACATGGATCTAGTTTTATAAATCTCGTCATAATAAACACGATGGTGTAAACAAAATTGAAAACATATGTTCGACAAGAAAATTATTAATTTTTAAAGTTTGCATATCGTTTTAAAAATAATCGTGGCCCACTCCCCGCGCGTCTGCATCCCACGCGTCGCGCGCGCCCGTTTGGATGCCCGCGCACGCGCGCCGTATAGCATCCGTGCACCTTACCGGCTACCGCTGCCGCCGGCACCGGCAGCCGGCAACTTGGCGGCACGAGCAGCTCGGGCTCAGCCCGCCCACGTGGCGTACCCGCGGACCGGCCCGCCCACCCGCGGGAAGCCCGAACCCGGCAAGGAAAACTAACACCTCACGCCGTCACATCGCACAGCACAGGCTGCCCCGATTCATTCGGACTTCCTTCCGCCTCCCCAACCGCGGCTGCTGCGGCGACCCAACCCCAGCCCGACCCCACCTCCCGCTGCCGCCGCCGCCGCCCGCGCCTTCGTCGTCAGGAGCAGAGTTCCGGCGGCCGCGTGTCCCCGCCCCCTGCCCCCTCCACCCACACTCGGTTCACGCGTCGGCTCGCTACCGGAGGCCCTCGCCCCCTCGACTCGTACGCCCGTCCCCACCGGCGATCCGGCCGGCACCGGAACCCTAGGGTTCCGACGAAGCAGGTAGCTGACCGTCCCTTGTGCGGGGACTCTCTTCCCTCTTCTCTGCTCCTTCTGTTAGATCAGGATTCGGGACGGGCGGTACGTGCTTCCGCGCTCGGTCGCCTGCTCGAGATCGCAGACCTAGGTGCGGCGGATTAGATCTCTGAGATTGGAGGTGCGTGGCCTCCTGGAAAGTTTGGGGGGAGCCGTTTCTCTGTCCGGATTTTGTTTTGTATACCCGCTGCCGAGATCCTGATTTCATGTCCTTAAATCATGCTTGGGAAGCTGTGCATATGTCGCACGCTTATACTAGCAACTCATTCTTAATATTGGAAATGTAGTTTTTATGTCATGCTCTCATAACTGTGAAGCGACTCATTCTTATATTGTAGTGTAGTTTTCTATCCTTTGTTTTGGCTGGGTGGTTTAGCTATCCAATCCAACTAGTATCTACCATGACTTGGGCAGCGCTACCTGTGCCAAAATTCAAGCGATATATTGATGTTACATCTAGCTAATCCTGTTTTTATTATACTAGCAATCAGGTAGTATCCAGTTTCTTGTGTTTAACATGTTGACATGATGTTGCATCTGGCAAATCCAATAAGATGATGGGTATGGTCTTAATCTTATGTAGTCTCATATGATTCAGTGTTTTCAACATCTTACACAATCAGTCTGTGATTACACTCCCTGTGAGTGGATCAGTTTATGTACTACCATAATGATTTGGAGTACATAAAAGGGACTCCTGCAAATGTGTCTGTTAATATGTTACCTACCATAAATTGTCTTTCTTTTTTTTTCTCGAACACATAAATTGTCTTTCACACAGGACGTTTTTCTGGAAAGATAATTCTATGCATAAAACACAGAATATAATGGGGACTCACAGGCATTTACACACGTCTCATTTTGAGTTACCTAGTTGTACGTTCGCTTGCTCATCATGGCAAAACCCATTTTTGCTGTGCAAAATGTGTTATGATCAATAGAATTGTCAATTAGCACTTTTGCCACACCTTTTCTACTTAGTCACTTTATGTTGATAATACAAACTTTGATCTAGATGTGTCATATGCCTCAGTGACAGACATTTTATGGTGCATGAGAATTGAGAATCTTTAGATGCAACTCCAATATTAGATTTCAATGGTCTTTATATATATAATCTGTGGTATTTGCCAACAATTATATGTATTTGCATTTGCAATATTATACATCCATTTACTTAGCTTCCATGTGTTTTAAGATAATTGTGACCTTAATGTCATGGTAACCAGAACAATTTGTCAGCTTGTCATGCAACAGTTTGTCATGGTTACTTGTGTTTAGCAACAGTTCGTCATGTGTTTACTGAAATATTAAGTACTTGTTCTCCAACAGTTTGTCACAAGTAACAAGTGCAATTTGTCTGGTGATTGCAAACCTTTCTTACTTCACTCAGCATTTAATTCTGGGCTCCTGTATAGGAATGATGAGTCATCAACAGCAAATTGCCTCTCCTAGTAGGGGTTCTGTGAATGGATTCCCCCAACGAAAGCTGGATAGGGAGGGTAGTGGAAGGCATGAAAGTAAAATAAATTTGGTGAGGTCATCATCTGGTGGTTTTAACAATTCAGGTAAACATCAAACCTTGTATTAAATGGTTTAATACCTCAGCATTTATGACCTATTGTTGATAATGTTTTTTGTTATTAAGAAATGAGCTATTGCTGATAATGTTTCTGTTGATAAGAAAATGGCATCAAACTAGGGCATGGAAGCCATTCAAGGGACCGCTAATCTATGTTCTAACACAACTTATTGGGCATCATGTGGACGTGCATGTGAAAAATGGGTCTATAATCTCTGGAATTTTCCATGCAACAAACTCTGACAAAGACTTGGGTACACCTCTATCTTTGACATAGCTTTTAAGAATCCTTTACAGTTTTCCATTCAAGCTCTGTTTTCCTGAAGTATATCCCTTCAGTGCTTAACTTCAAGATTATCCTACAGGAGTAGTCTTAAAAATGGCTCAGGTCATAAAGGATGGTTCTGCCAGAGGACAAAGATATGCTGCTGATGTTGTAAAAGAAACCTGAGACTATGATAATACCAGCAAGGGAGCTTGTACAAGTTTTTGCCAAGGTTTCTTCCTTCATTCTTATTATTCTTGTCTATGGGTTTGGAAATTTTCATTTGTTATTCCTTCCTGAATTATTAGTTTATTTGATTTCTGTGGGGGTACTTCTGATGTTTTTATGGATTGAATTGACAATGTACCATTAATTATTATCCCTTTTCCATATGCCATTAATTTAATTACGTAGTCACTATCCAATATGGATTGTCAGGATGTAGCACTTGGTGGTGATGAGCTGCCAAAAGGTCCTGGCCATGACAAAAGGAAGGACTTGCTGATTGATTCTGCTATTTCCCGCTCTCATTATCTTGAAGAGAGGGAACTTGAGCGCTGGGCACCAGATGACGGAGATTCAGAGTGTATCGAACTGGAGAAGTATGACAGAAAGGGAAATAGGTATTTGATGTACTGAAGCAATATAAGTTTTTTCCTCTTCTTTTAACTGCAACAACTGACCACCTTACTAGTTACTACCTTAGTCATTGATATATACGGTCATGAGATAAGCAATCATCTCTGGCTATCAGCTTCTGTTAATTGTTTTATACTCATACATTGTATAATTTAGTTCCATAACAGAACAGCAAAAATGGACTATTTAGATGATAATGTTGAGCAGCAATATGTGATTTCGTCAGTGTAGGCACCTTTTATTTGAAGTGATGTCCTAATCCTAGTGCCTGCATCAATGGAAATAGTGCTAAAACATCTCTGACATTGTTGTACAAGGCTGCATGATAATTAGCAATTCATGCATTTGCAGGAGCTGGGACCAGTTTGAAACCAATGCAGCTTTGTTTGGGGTAAAGAGTACTTTCAATGAAGAAATTTATACCACAAAGCTTGAGAGAGGTCCTCATATGAGAGAGCTTGAAAAGCATGCTACAAGAATAGCTAGAGAAATAGAGGGCGAAGATACCAAAGATATTCATCTTGCAGAGGCAAGCCTACGCTCACATTTTTTTTTTTTTTGTTCTCTGTTGCAAATCTAATGAAGATTGAAGTGCATAAAAATATAGTATACAGGTACATTCTTAGTATTAAAGATCTGAAGTATTGAAATTATGTCTGCAGGAGAGAGGCTTATTCCTGGGTGATGACTTGGACCATGATGAAGAGATAAAATATTCAGCAGTGCGCAGAGACACCGATAACAGCAAGTACAAGCCACCATTTGCTAAAGTCCCAAGCAGAACATACCATGTTGATTCGTTTAACAGGACAGTTAATATTGATCCCAAGGATTCCATGGCATGTCCATCAACAATGGTACAGAAGTATAACTTTTTTATACTAATGTTGTTAATTAAGTACTCCATAAAGTCTTCCAAGTATACTTTGACCATTAACTTATCTTGCTGAGAATATGTATCAATTACTACAAACAGGTGTTTATACATTTGTGAAACAAACAAGAATATATTGATGCATCTTTTGTGCACACATACATATATTTTTAATAATTGATGGTCAAAGTATTTTGACATTGGGGAAGTACTATTTTTAAGGTGTTAGGCAGTCTCTACTGTGCAACTTTGCTGGTTAATTTAGTTTTTGCTGTAAGTTTGACTTGATACATTCTCAAAAGCATGGAATGTAAGAGTAAGGTCTTGTTTTTTCCATGTTTCTTTTATCTTGAAAAAGCCTTGGAGAGTGTTTGCCTTTTATGAACAATATTTCCAATCTATTTTATGAGAATCTTACAAGTCATAAGAGCTTTTTTGTTTTCAGAGAATAGTTATTCTATGATCTGTTTGATGCAGTATATCCATAACAGAAGCTATGTTAATGCAGTATTTCGAAGCATGACATCTGCACTTATCTTAGTTTATTTCTTTGACGTTCAGGATGAAGAATCATCATCCCACACATTTGATGATACTGATGCATCTGCCACTATCAAACCAATAGCGTTAGCCAGCCAACATCTGATTACTTGTCAGATAGACCCTTGTCCAATGATGAAAACAGGTACAAAGTCCTCTTCACCTGGCTTGTTCAGTATTCAATTATGGGCATATATAAGTTAATGTAAGATGTAAGACCTGATTTCAAAGGCGGTCCCAATGATCTCATGTTACTTGTTGCAGGTACTATCTCCCATGATAAGGTTTCTATTTATTGTTGACCTGTAGCTAAACTCACTCTAGCCAACCGTATTCTGATTTAGCTTTAGTTAATCTGAGCTCTATTTTCATTAGTTCTCTGCTTTCAAATGGAAGTCCATCCTAACTTTCTTAGGACTAAAAATCATTTCTTGTTTTTTCTGCTCTCAATTGCATCGGTTTAAGACCTTGCATGCTCATAGCCCTAACCCCTTGCTAATTCATCAGCAATGATTATTTGGTGATTTTTAATCCTCCAGGAGTCCACCAGGTTCATACTTGTCATTTGAATGAGGATAACTTATTTTAGAACACTTCAAAGCTAGCCTTTCCACAAAAGTGGTTCGATTGTATGCTAATAATAACTAACCCTAAGCTCTTCTGGGCCGGGCCTTGTGTAGCCGGTATCCCTTGTGGCAGTTGAAACTTTACTTATATTGAATGATAAACAACTGCACAGCAGATGTATCGTCTGCTTAGCCCAAGCAAAGCATGAACTTTAATGAAACTGTGTTGAAGCATGTTTCATAATTTGTATGTAATGTAACTATGTAAGTAGTATCCAAACATGATTTCCTTAGATTTATATATGTTTTCATTGTTGGAGATGGGAGTGTGCAGCCTCATGTAAGAAACATTAAACAGGAAATAGAACAGAACCGGGTATTTTAAAACTGGGAAAGTGCTGGCTCATTTACCAATGTCAAGTCACATACAATGATGGGAACAAACATATTTTTGGCCTTACTAATAAGCATGAACACCAACGACTAAGCAATAATTTTATCTTGCCTACATGCTGCTGTGCACCTATGAATTTTAGCTTGCTATGCTAACTAACTTTGACTTCAGAGCCCTGTTCTGCTAGGCGCTAGGCAGATTCTAGGCGCCGACCCTCAGCCTAGCGCCTAGTTGGGAGTAATTGCACCTAGGCGTTTTTCTAGGCGTTTTGATTTTTGTACATATACTTATGTATTACCTAAAATTACCTTAAATAAAAGAAAAATAAATAAAGGATCTGCAGACCTAACGTGGGGAAAAGGCCATCCTCCCACCACACAAACTCTGCCCCCTCCCCTGTGTCTCCGACTCCCACTTGCGCTATCGGTCAACGCGAGGAGCTCCCGGTGGCCGAGCGGCGGCTCCACGATGAGGTGAAACCATAGGAACAGGGCCCCACGACGGCCTCGCGGAGGTAGTGGCACGCACGCGCAGGGCGTACACGCAGGGCCGTAAGCGCGCAGGCCAGTGCCTCGCAGATGCGCCGCAGCTCGCCTTCCTCCCTGCCTCCGCTCGTCGCTGCCACCTCCTGGCTGCGACGGCGGCCTGCTTTCCTCCCGGCGGCGCCTAGATGTCCGACTACCCCTCTAGGCCAGGCGACGGCCTTCGACTCGTGACTAGTCGTCAAAGGAATTGCGCCTAGGCAAGCGCCCTAGCGGAACAAGAGTACTTACGTTGGCAACTTCAGGAAGTATATTAACCAAGCAAAGTCCTCTAATCATTTCCTCGAAATGTGAATTAACTCTTTGAACATAAACATCTCCAGTTGACCTGTTATTTTAATGACCATTGATGATAACCCTGAAAACTCCTTCCATGGTCTCAGCTAGCGTAGTATTTAGCATATACAGGTTCTCTGTGAAAGTGTAAATGCTGTTGGCATACAATTGTTATGCTCATTGCACATGTTCCTCTCCTTGTCCTAGTGGGCAGTAAATGAGCTAAATCAAATCACTCATGAACTGGTGTACTCCAATGTTTACTGGTTGAACTTGGCATATTTTTTGAAGTAGATCATTAGTAACATGTTAGAACAGATGAGAGCATAGTTGATGCACTAATCAAATTTGACATATTGTTGTGCACCTTAGGTTGGACAAAAAGCTGAGCAAAGAGAGTAACGAAAACATGGATAACAGAAAGTTGCAACCTGATAGTAATGTAAGTTTACGTTACTTGTTAAATATAATCGTCAAAAAAAGTTCTTCGCACACCTGAATTGAACTTATATTCTTTTTATTTAACAGTTATCTGATGGTGCCAGACCTCTTATTTCTGAAGGTGAGTAGTAAATTTCAGCATCAATTGGAAATTTCCTGTACTTGTAGATTTGGTGACTCATTTTCCATTTGTCTTGTTCATTTGGATGTTTGTCAGCACTCCTTTTCTTTGTGTAAGCATTGTTTCTTGGGTCTCATTGTTGTTGTCCTTTTTGCTATTTATCAATTGTTTGAAAATAAGATTCAAAATGGATGGTTCTATTACGTACATTACATTTACGGATTGTACCTGTGCCATGTGTTTGTGTGTGTGTTTTATGTCCACCATTACATGATTTTTATTGTTTTTCTTTTTTAAAAAAAAATTCAGGACATGTTTGATCAACTGTATTTAATCTTTTTTTTTTTTTTGAAACTAACTGTATTTAATCTTATGGGGGTACCATTTCCACTGGGCTCCCACCAATTTCCCTATTATTATATATGTTACATACCAGATGTTAATTTGTAGGAATCTTTTCTTTTTTGTGCCTGGCATGTGTATTTCCCTATTATTACATATGTTACATACCAGATGTTAGTTTTGAGCTTTGTAGGGTCTTCCTGTTCTTTGGCTCTATTAAATTGCAACAGTTAAATAGCATAATATGTGATGCTATGCTACTTCTGCAGGGTTGGATAGGCCACCCTCAAGTTCACATGCATATGAACCCTCATCTTCTGGTCAAGCATTCAAATCTCGAGAAACACCTGATTTGACAGTATCTGTCAAACATCCATCTGCGGAACCTGTGACTTCCTCTCAAAGACCTGGCAGTTCAACATCGTCAACATCAGAGCGCATTGCTGCAAACTCAGTTGCGAGTGCTCCTGGCTTGTCACCAAGCTCTTCAATAGGATCCCTTACCTCAGAAAAATCAACTTTGAACCCTAATGCTAAGGTCTGAGAGAAATAAAGTTGTTTATGTTTTTCTTTGATCACTTCTCCTGATGAATCTGCTTGCCAAATCAACTTTTATGTATTTAATATCAAATTTAAATAACTTTTAACCAGTAGGAACCTAAATGGTTCATATCTGTGATGTGTGATAAGAGGTGGTACATTGGCCTTTTTTTATGATCGCATGCTTATGAACATCTGTTCATTTAGCTGTTTTACAATTTATAAAAAATGATAGTTCTTTTTCAATCAGGAATTCAAGCTAAATCCAAATGCCAAGAGTTTCACTCCATCAGCATCTCAGAGGCCACCACACCCTACATCATCTGATGCATCATATTACTATCCTAATAGCATGCCGGCGGCACAACTTGGACCTGGTTTGCCAGTGGGCATGGGGGTAAGCCTTTGTATCACTGTTTTTTTTTCATGTTTGTTCTTTTAAAGTTCATAAGAAATAGGTGAAACATGATTTCAAACTAAATGCAGATGGTCAAATACTGGTCTAAGATGAATAAGCTAGTTTTCTCAGTAGACATGAGCGCACTAATTTGCCGACAAAAATAGTTGTCATTAAGAACCAGTTACCTGCTTGTCAGCACCTTCTTATGTAATAGTAATTCTTGCTGTTGGTTTTTAACGTAATTGTCATTGTTTTAGCCCCATCGACTCTCCAATATGAAATTTCTGAACTGGTCTCTCTGGTTTCCTGAATTGTTTATGATATTAAGTAGAACCTGAAATTTTTCTGACCAGTAGTAATATTGGTAAGATCACGATTTTGCAGACAAATGTATTCCCTGAAACCAGCATACTTTCATCTCTTTTTTTTTTTTTGGAAGGATCTCTCGAGTTTCTACTCCAAATTATAAGATGTCTTGGCTTTTCTAGATCCATTGCTTTAACTATGTATCTAGACATAGTGTATATCTAAGTGCATAGCAAATTCTATGTGTATCTAGAAAAGCCGAAACGTCTTAGATTATGGAATGGAGGGAGTACTGTACTGTTTAATTGTTATTGAGCATTAATTAAGTGTAAACTATTTGGAGTCATTCTTTTCAGAAGGTTGTTACTTCATTAGTCAAACCTTGATTCTGATTGAACAATTAGTTAGTCACTTTATTTACATAAATTAAATTGCAGTTCCCACCGGCATATGGTGCCCAGCCTGTCATGTACAATACTCAACCTGGTGCATCACACCGCAAGGTTACATGCATCCTGCTGGTCCACAGGTGAGAAAAGCTTCGCCTGGAGTGAAGTTAACTTTGCATTTTTGTTCCACTTCTCAGTTTATCCTTGGATAATAGTAATTTTTTAATCTGAGCGAGTACCTTTTTTTTTTGCACTCTCTTGAATCCTTGAATCCTCTAGTTTTTCTTCAGATGGTCCCTTCAATTCTCTTGGGTTTATCCATCTATATGATACTGGGTTCTCATGTAGGACTGACCAGATAAATTTGATTTCAAATATACTATCATGAATTGCTGCTTTTTTTTTTTTTTACTCCATTCCAAATTAGATGTTTTGTCTTTTCTAGATATACATAGCTCGTGCTATGCACTTAAGTGTACACTATGCCTACATGCATAGTGAAAGCAATTATCTAGAAAAGCTAAAATGTCTTATAATTTGTAACGAAGTAGCATGAGTGTTATGTACTTCTATCTTTGAGTAATACAGCTTTGTCCTTCGTGTCATCTCTTTAATATTATGATTCACAAATCACAATGCATTGCGATCAAGAAGATTCACATATTTAATTTATTTGAGCTCTTCAATTTAAATTGAAACTTGCTGGTGAACTGTTAAGTTGCTCCAAGTTAGTGCTGGCTAAGTTTACTTCTTTATGTGCAGTATGGGCAGCAGATGATGATGGGGGGGCAGACTCGGCCTGTTTATTATTATGCACCTGTAAGTTAAAAAATGACTATTTATATGCCTTTGTATACCATGAAATATGTTCTGCAATCAGAACACTATAGTGAGATCCCCTTGATTTTTGTTTGAAATATGTTCTGCAGGAGATGCAACAATACAGAGGAAGAAACTTCTAGATATACTATTTTGAACTGCTGCTAGATGGAAGTCACAGCAATCTCAAGTGGGATTATGAACCAGGCAAAAAACCGCTATTAGAATGGAAAGAGAACTGGTGATGATCTCCTGACTTTTTGTGTTGCTCGGATTTCTTGGACAAAAAGCCCCACCGATGTGTTGCTCGGATTGCCTGGTCAAAAAGCTCTTAATTGTTGTGTTGCTCGAAGCAGGTCGACTGGAATTACTTATTGTTTTTGCCTGACTATTGATGTTGTAAATTAAATTGTGGGTCATCTGTCGACCCAGAAATGTCATTCATAAATGTGGTGCCCAATGTAACATTTATGTGTTCCCTTAGTGCTTGTTCTGATGTAAGATTCGAATGAAATTCTCAGAGCTGAAATGGATTATACTGCTAACCTAAGTGCTCGTTTGGGAGTCTCACTAGCGTTTGGGATGAAGATCCAATGTTAGGGCTTCCGTTTAGAATTTAGGAACGATGGTTGCCGATATGTTTGTTGCTGTATCGTGTGTAGTAACTGGATTGAAGGTGGTGGGCATTGGCGTAGAGGTGCTTATGCAGGGCTCATGGGTGGCACAGGGGATAAAAAGCTGGGCACGTTTGTTGAGCTGCTAGGGTGAGAACAGTTTTTTTTTTTTAATTAACAAGAAGCTGTTAGAACCATTACACTGGAGCGCTCTTAGAAGAGGGCACGCATGGACATGTGCTGGGTTCGCACAAACACACAAACACCTAAAAATTGTAAATCCCCTTAATACACAGAAGTGAGGGCCTGTTTAGCTAGGGATAAAATGTGTTGGTCATTCAAAGTGGTTATATTGGCTGAAATTTTATCCAGTGTCTGAAGAAGAGAAAGAGTGGAACAACAAAACTTTGCCACTTGCTTGTGGAATGTTTTGCCTTGGAGAAAAGGCTGATATCTTAGAATACAGTTCCATGTTTTCTCATACTGTATGCAAGGAAATTTGTGTGAATCAAGTTTCTGGTAGAAGAGGTTCTGCAAAAACGAAAATGGTTGTGTATGAGATATATCCTAACTACCATCGGTGGGGCCTATTTGTAATTTTATTGAAATATATCCATATGAGATCTTGGTTTGAAGGATTTATTAAAACAAATTTAATTGTGTGATCGGAATTTTATTTTGGTTTCTTGGTTTGTGAGTTATAACATTTTTTAGTTAGTTCAGCAATGGGGCCGCCACTAGATGTCATGGTCATAGTGGGAGCTGGCAGATACTTCATCTTTGCGTGGAGAGAACTCCTAGCGGGGGTTCTCTATATATGTGTAATAGATAGATACATTTGATTTTCATGAACGAGCCTATTTTAATATAAATTACGTCTAGATGCACTAAACAAGTCCTTGTGCATAGTATGAATGTCAAGTCAATCAACTTTACCTTGCTTTGTCCAATGAGAGGCAAGTAATACATATATGGGGTTCATTAACTCATGTTGGAGAAATCAAGTATGTTCAATTCATTTCTCAACTTGCAAAACCTCCTCATCAAGTCGTATAGTGAATATACTCCTAAAACATTAAGTCAATTTTAACATTTTATCGCCCGTTAAAGTGAAAAAAAAAAACTCAAAACTACCAAGTCATAGATCTCGTTGAGAATCACAACGTTTATATCAGAAGTATCTTATTCCTTGCCGTACAAGATTAATATGTTGCTAAAACTTTATATTATTTTCTTTTGTCATCTTATTGACCTAAAATTAAATTAAAAAAAATATTATTTTCTTTTGTCATCTCATTGACCTAAAATTAAATTAAAAAAAAAAACTGAAACCAAAAAGTTGTACATGCTGTAAGGAACATAACGGATTAATTGTATATGTAATTGTACATTTAAATATTGGTTTTGATTTGTATATTTAATAGTAACAAACATAATGGTTTAATCAATTTATAAATTGGATGTTTTGTTTAATAAATATCATAATTTAAATATTCGTAACAATAAAAGGATGGAATAACTATGCAACATATTAATCATGTATGAGCAACAAATGAGATATGTGATTCATCAACTGTAGCGGCGTTATTTGTTATTGCAGATACGGCCACAGTATAAAAGATTCTGAGCATGTCATGTTGGCCAATACTCCTATGTTGTTATTTTATTTTTTTATCAGAACATAATTAATATTGGTCTTGATTCGTAGATTTAATTGCAAGAAACAAAACGCTTCAATTGGATTCTAAATTAGATGTATCGTTTAATAACTATGGTGAGTTGAATATTCGTAACGATAAATGGATGCCACTGGGTGCTTGCAATAAATGAGAACTGCCCTTCATTTACTTTAGCATCACTGGTGCACTGAACCTTCAGCTTATGTTGACATCCAACTGTCTTTCGCAGGGTGCACACGTGACCCCGTGCACACCCGCATCGCGCGTCGGAGCGGGGGCGAGGCCGTTGAAGTGTCCGCGGACGACGCTTGGCCGCGGACGATGCTTGGCGGGAGCGCCCGCACGGCCTGCTCCCTTGGACGGCGATCGAGGGGAGCACTTGTGAGGACGGCCTCCTGCTCCTTGTACCGTCCGGGGCCAGGGGCCACGCGAACGGCCGACGCCACGGAGCTTGAGGTAGCCGAAGTCGGACGGGGGCGTGCGGGGCTGGGGTTGAGTCGGACGAGTGGAGGCACGACGACCGGTGGTGGCGTCCCGGCTGAGCAAGCCGGGCCGCGGACGACTGGTTGGTGGGGATCGGGCGGAGCAGGCCGCCGTGGAGGAACCGGCTCGGGGCTGCGAGGCGACGTGCGAGGCGTGCAGGGCCCTGTAAACCGCTTTGACCGCGCGGTTGCCGGGTCGGGCACGGGGCATAGGCGGCGAAGGCAATAGGCGAGCATCGTCGGAGGGGTAGTTTGCTTGCCCCGGACGACTTCAACGCTTAGTAAAGCCGTAAGTTTTCAACTATAGGATAGATAATGTTTTACGCCTTTCATGAAGGCAGATTGATTTTGTGGATCAATTTGTGCGCTACTCTTTCAATTCTTATAGTAAGTGTTTTGGTTATCAATTTGTATAGACAACTCAATAGACAAATAGGTCTATATTCTTGGAGGGTAGTCGCATCAGATTTCTTAGGAAGCGGGGCTATAATCTCATAATTGATTCTCGGCGATATTGACCTTTCCCTTTGTAGAAATCATCAAAGAGTTGTGTGATATCACGTTTGACTATCTCCCAACATACTTGATAAAATTCTATGGAAATTTTGTCAGCCCTGCAGCTTTTTTTTTTCATTTGCAAAAGGGAGCATATTACGTTGCTGACCGATGGAATCCTATTTATCGATGGTTTCTCCTTTGTGCATCCCACAAATATGATGCTTTTACCACCACTACAGAATTGTCCATCATCGCCGGACTCCAACCCCCCTTCACCGCCGAAAAACTGAACCGCAGAACCATAGCGGTAGTGATGTGGGGTTCAAACACTACCGGGTCAAAACACCGGCGGTGATGCGAGGAGAGACCGCCGGTTTGATATCGAACCGCGGCGATCGTCACCGAACACCGTCGGGTGTTCCACGGGCCGGCAAAGATTTTTGATCCAAGCACCGCAGGTTCGGAAGTCACCGGCGGAGTTGATATTGAGAGCACCGTCGGACTTTAACGAACCGACGTAACTGTAAGGATAACACTATCGGGTTAGATTGAGCCGGCGATTGTATCAAAGAGCTAACATTGTCGGTTTACTTTGGACCCGCCGGTGAACTTTACGTGAACAACTGTCGGCTGATTTCAATCCGACGGCGTTATTGGAGTGGAGACTATCGGTTGGTTAATGCGCGGCCGGCGGTGATGTTTCGTCATAGAAGGCGGTTTGTAATTCAAACCGATAGTGTTTGGTATAGTTACACTACCGGGTTTGTTTCTCATTCACCGTCGGGCCCATGCCACCGACGTTTTTGTTTTAAATTTTTAAATTTTTGAATTTATTCGTCGAAATCAGCTATTTTTAAACCCATAAAAGCATCATATATACATTAAAATCGACAAAACATTACATGGTTCAAAGGTTACATACAACTAACTCCACCTAATGTTCTACAAAATTCAGCCTAGGACATCAACTTCCAAATAAGAAAAACAATCACAATGGAAATAACTAAAATCAAGACATCTTTCATAGGCCAAGTCGCAATTCTCCTAATCTTCATATCTATGGAGAGAGGCTTCTCATCGATCTCCAGGGCTGGTTGATAGTGAAAGTTTTTACCATAGTAGGCCCCTAAAAAGCTTCAAAAGCCGGTCTTGTATTTTTGTAACAATTACCGGGGAAGCCGAGAGACTTGAGCAGAGCAATCTTCCTGTGTTCGATAGATCCCCGGCACTTGACCAACATGCACTACATACCACGCCATGGTTTGCCTATACATGCAGCCAAAATAGGATGTTAATGCTATGTCATTCGAAATGTTGTACAACAAGATTTTGAACACCACTAAAACTCATGAATTTCAACATCTATCTCATTTCAATCACACTTCGAGCATTAGAATGTCTTCAATCATTCCGTAAATGACCACAATGTTTAAATCTAATTTGTTCACCATAGATCAATTAAAATACTTTTGCTACTATATAAGGATCTTGAACTGTTTGAAAGCAAAATCTAAATAGAAAAAATGAAATAGCAGGTTGGATTTATCAACGCGGGCATTTCAACGAACAACTCAAAGGCGTGACCGACGCACTCACCGAAGCTTTTGTGCGTCCGCGCGCTCTCGTCTTGTCTCGGCGGTGTGAGACGCAGCGCCCTAGAAGGAAGCGGAGGGCGCGGGCGGGGCGTTCTTTCCGGCGGAATCGAGCTCAAGGTCGCGGCAGTACGGTGTCGGGCGTAGACGGGACGGCGGAGGGTCGTAGACGGTGCGGTGTAGCGGCGCCCCCGACGACGTGGACGAAGAACAAGCAAGGCGAGGGCAGGCGAGAACAACGGCGAATTAGATCTCATTCTCATAGGAAAAATCTCGAGGAACTAAATGACTAATTAGTTCTCACCGCGGAAGGGTGCAGCGCGGGGCCGCCGGGCGTTGGGGACGTCGGAGAAGAAGAGAATGGATGGGGGCGCCAGAGGGGGCGACGGACGATCGCGGCGTGTGTGGTGGTGGTGGTGCCCGTCGGCGACGCCGGTGGGGAACGATTGGGGCGCGGGGTTGAAATGACACAGGAAAATTCAGCTCGCCCGCGCGCCGGCTATTATATATCGCCGAGGTCGGAACGAATGGCGCGGGGGTTCAAATGACTTGTGAAATTTTCACCTCGCGCCCATTTCTATAGTTAATCACCGCCGGTTTTAGCAAGAGTAGCCGGCGGTGTTACATTATAGGTTCACCGCGGGTATAAACGTTTACCGACCCGACAATGATCATACATCGTTGCCACCTACCACCGCTCACGGTGATAAGATCACACTGTTGCCACCTACCACCGCTCATTCCCACCTACCACCGCCTATAAAAACAGCCCCGCCGCAGAGAGCCATGTATGGTGAACCGTGCGCCTACGACCTCTTCTCATTATTTGCCCATTCTCCTATCCATATATATGGCCTCTATTTGGGAGAAAGCCCTCCACATAAACATTTTATCATGGGTAGGCGGTGTATATAGCGGTGTACTACAAGGGTGTTTTTGAAGATTAAGCTACAACATTGCTTACGTAAGCCGGGTGTGATGCTCGTACAACGCCATTGTTGCATGGATGCCTAAGAAGGGAAAGCGAGGAGCCAAGTAGCGTGCATTCTTGTGCTTCGTCGCCGGGAGATGAGAGCCCCGTCTCTGTCGGGGGCCTTGCCGCCACACGGAGAGACATTGGTTCTTCATAGAGGTCCCATCCGCCTTACTTAGATCGGTAAGCATAACGTGTAGCATTGTAACCACCTCGGGCATAGGTGCTAGAAGGGTGTTTTTGAGGTGGTTATTTCTTAATGTGTTTGTACACTTTGATTATTGTACCGTGTCAATTGTAATCAATTAATTGTAATGCTTTTGTGAAGTATGTATAATCCCAGTTCAACCTGTAATTACTCGGGGGGTCGCCGTGTAGAAATTTAATTTAATTGAAAAAAATACCAAACCTTGTCCGAAAAAAATCTCAAACATCGTGGGTTCCTTCACACGTGGCATGTGCACGTCTAAGAAAAAGTTTGAGGCCGAGACCACACCGAAACGAAGATGACCCAAAGATAGCTTATGGATGTAATTGTCGGTCATGCTTCCGATGAAAGGGGTCATGTACCTTTATGAAGCATGTCTACTCCCACAATGTAGAAATATCTTGAATTTTTTTATAACCTTGTACACCCAAATTATGCCCCCACACAAGATCTTAGGTTTTTCTTATCCATATTTTTTTATTAGATTTTCCTACGTGATAAACGCGATAGAAGGAGGTTAATTAAAGCTTCAAAACTTATGAATTTTGCACCAACCTACACACTTTGAATTCCCTCCTAGGACACATGAGACCACGTGGGAAATTTTAGCACCACTGCTCTAGTGGTGGGTAACCCCAGTTCAACATGTAATTACTGGGGTCGTCCGCGTAGAAATTCAATTTAATTGAAAAAATACCAAACCTTGTCCGAAAAATCTCAAACATCGTGGTTCCTCAACACGTGGAATGTGCAAGTCTAAGAAAAAGTTTGAGGCCGAGACCACACCGGAAGCGAAGATGACCCAAAGATAGCTTATGGATGTAATTGTCGGTCATGCTTCCGATGAAAGGGGTCATGTACCTTTGTGAAGCATGTCTACTCCCACAATGTAGAAATGTCTTGAATTTTTTTTACAACCTTGTACACCCAAATTATGCCCCCACACAAGATCTTAGGTTTTTTCGATCTATATTTTTTTATTAGATTTTCCTACGTGATAAACGCGATAGAAGGAGGTTAATTAAAGCTTCAAAACTTATGAATTTTGCACCAACCTACACACTTTGAATTCCCTCCTAGGACACATGAGACCATGTGGGAAATTTTGGCACCACGGCTCTGTTAGTGGGTAACCTTGATTCAACCTGTAATTAATTTCGGGGTCGCCGCGTAGAAATTCAATTTAATTGAAAAAAAAAATACCAAACCTTGTCCGAAAAATCTCAAACATCGTGGGTTCCTTCACACGTGGCATGTGCACGTCTAAGAAAAAAAGTTTGAGGCCGAGACCACACGGAACGAAGATGACCCAAAGATAGCTTATGGATGTAATTGTCGGTCATGCTTCCGATGAAAGGGGTCATGTACCTTTGTGAAGCATGTCTACTCCCACAATGTAGAAATGTCTTGAAATTTTTTACAACCATGTACACCCAAATTATGCCCCCACACAAGATCTTAGGTGTTTTCGATCCATATTTTTTTATTAGATTTTCCTACGTGATAAACGCGATAGAAGGAGGTTAATTAAAGCTTCAAAACTTATGAATTTTGCACCAACCTACACCTTTGAATTCCCTTCTAGGACACATGAGACCATGTGGAAAATTTTGGCACCACTCTTGCTCTGTTAGTGGGTAACCCCAGTTCAACCTGTAATTACTCGGGGTCGTCGCGTAGAAATTCAATTTAATTAAAAAAAAATACCAAACCTTGTCCGAAAAATCTCAAACATCGTGGTTCCTTCACACGCGGCATGTGCACGTCTAAGAAAAAGTTTGAGGCCGAGACCACACCGGGCGAAGATGACCCAAAGATAGCTTATGGATGTAATTGTCGGTCATGCTTTTCGATGAAAGGGGTCATGTACCTTTGTGAAGCATGTCTACTCCCACAATGTAGAAATGTCTTGAATTTTTTTTACAACCTTGTACACCCAAATTATGCCCCCACACAAGATCTTAGGTTTTTTTCGATCCATATTTTTTTATTAGATTTTCCTACGTGATAAACGCGATAGAAGGAGGTTAATTAAAGCTTCAAAACTTATGAATTTTGCACCAACCTACACACTGAATTCCCTTCTAGGACACATGAGACCATGTGGAAAATTTTGGCACCACTGCTCTGTTAGTGGGTAACCCAGATTCAACCTGTAATTACTCGGGGGTCGTCGCGTAGAAATTCAATTTAATTGAAAAAAAATACCAAACCTTGTCCGAAAAATCTCAAACATCGTGGTTCCTTCACACGTGGCATGTGCACGTCTAAGAAAAAAGTTTGAGGCCGAGACCACACGGAGCGAAGATGACCCAAAGATAGCTTATGGATGTAATTGTCGGTCATGCTTCGATGAAAGGGGTCATGTACCTTTGTGAAGCATGTCTACTCCCACAATGTAGAAATGTCTTGAATTTTTTTACAACCTTGTACACCCAAATTATGCCCCCACACAAGATGTTAGGTTTTTTTCGGTCCATGTTTTTTTTTATTAGATTTTCCTACGTGATAAACGCGATAGAAGTTCGATCACACTATCGGTTTCGTATTTGCAAACCCGGTAGTGTTGTCTCTTTTTATCGGGGCTCTATTAAAACCAGCAAGTGATAGATTTCAAACCGACGGTTTAGTAATATCTTTCACCGCCGTGAGATTACTTGGACCTTTCGGTTAGTACATAGAGCATTTATATATTTATGTTAGGTCCATGAAAGATAAGAAGGGCGTCGAAAAAATAAGAACTGCGCCCCGTATTATGATATTTAAATGCAAACATCCATTGGAAAGGAACACACGATTATATATATATATATATATATATATATATTCATGTACCTTCGACGTTTTTACAACCTTATATATATATATATATATAAGCCGCGCTAAGTAGTACGCTCGCAGGTAGTGATTAATAATCACTACCCGAGCCCCCGCGCGATACCGGCCCTGCGCCCCACCGCGACAAGCATCTCTGCTCCTGTACGTTGACCGAGCGTGAGGCGGCAACGCCGAGCGGGCCAAAAAGGACCCACATCCGGCCCCAGTAAACCACATGCACGAGACAGGTACTGGCACAGTTCCCAATCCAGGATTTTTTTTTTTTTCAATTTTGTCTTGTTCTCTTTGCAAATTTTCCATTCCTATTTTTTCAACTTCTCTTACCAGAATTCGACTTTCCAGCGTTAGGAGCCAGCCTTTTTCTCTTTTTTGTTTATCTGCGTCTCGGATTTGAATGTTTAGAGCCGACTTTTTCCTGGTATTTTGTCTCTAGTAATTTTTTCCCCAAACACATACTTGTTTAAATTGGATCATAGAAAATGTCGAACACTAGACCTTAAATCTCTGTTGTATCACTGTGAAAGTTAAGCTACAATCAGCATTGACAGGAGTAGTTCGTGTATCAATCATGTCCAAAACATTGACATCTAAAGTTAAATCGCAGAATAATGGAACAATTGGGTGGCCTATTACTAATTTTCTGAATACTATAATGTACAACTTCATCAATCTCTAATAGTTTCCGTCAATAACAAATAGATAACAAGATATCTCCATCCATAAAGGATCGCTGACACAATCAAATGAACCAATATTATAGGAACGATAGGGGCCAGCACAACATGTGCAGCTTGGAATTCCATGTTCCAGCCTGAGCTAATGGTGTGAACTGGGCTAGATCTGAAACGATGCACCACATCACCTGCAAAAATCATTTGATAATTTGAAATGCATTTGCCCAATTATTATATAAGAAAATACAACTCTTAGCATCATTGACCTGTTTAGTTACAAATTTTAAGATAGGCTCATGGTGTTGACTGAATCAGCAACTATAATCCTATCAGATCATATAATCCACTTAAACTGCAGCATATGCCATATTTTTTGCTATTAACAATCAAGACAGGATTAACAGAAATATAATATTGGATTTACAGGGTTTTAATCTACCAATCTAGTATGAGTGCTGGTACCTTTTTGTGTTTTGCAAGGCTACTGATTGTTTAGCGTAGCTTGGGGACTCCAGCTGATTACTGCAACATCAAAATATGAATGTATTTAGCCAACAAAGATTTTTTTCTTACTGCAATAAAATAGCTGACCTTAGAAGCTTACACTGAATTGAAGACAGTGACATAAAAATCAAGAACATGGCAAATAGAATGTTTAGACTTTCCAGGACTAAAAAGTTACTCACAATATAGTAGATGACAAGAAATGAAATCAATAGAGCACACCTTGACTGCACAGATAAGCTCCTAATGTTTTCAGAACTCATTTTTGGTCCAAAGAAGAAATCAATAGAGCACACCTTGACTGCACAGATAAGCGCCTAATGTTTTCAGAACTTATTTTTTGGTCCAAAGAATTATGTATTTAAACTAAATATCTCTGTACAAAATCAGTATGTGAAAATTTATTATAATTTGCTCACATCTATACTGACATGACTCTGAATTAACATATGGACATGGTCACAATTTTAACTATGTATGTTTAAGCATGTATCTCGCAACAACAGCAAAATCGAGCATGTGTGAGTTTGTCAGGGATAATAGTGTATCTGGAAAAAATTCTGATCGGTCTCTGAATATGTTCAGGGATTCTCCATAAAGGATCCTAAGCTCCATGGCCAGCTTGGGTATCTTGATCCTCTCACCCACATTCACTATTTGGAATTACACCTAGAACTCCACTTGCCTCATTACATGGTGTATCCAATAAAAAAGTTAGTACGAACAAAAAAATTCACTAACTAAAACCCATCAGTGGTGCTGCTACATGCAGTGTAGTAGCAGAATGATATTCTAAGAGAAAATGCAGCATTGACAAAACACAGGACTCTGTCAACTATTTTCACTCTGATGATCATCTCATCTTCGTCCATTGCTACTCGTTTGTATGAAGATATGTATGGAATATGCAGTGGAGGAAAGATTACATACTGAACAGGCATCTTCTCAAAAGGCTGCACCAAGCATCACCAAACCTAGGAGAATATCAGCCAAGCTCGTTAGCATACTCTTTTTCAGCATGTCCTCCAGCAACCGGTGACAAAAAGAAACACAGAATAAATTGACTGAAACAGGACAGAGTGACATTCAACATTAGGAGAAAATATTATATTTTCTAAAACGTTACTGCTCAAAAATGTCAAAGTTATTGAGGATGAAGTAGCACTCACCCTCATTTAACTGCTCGTCCAGCGCCATTTGCAACCTGGAGCCTAGTGCAATCATTGCCATCCCCACCCACAGTAATCGTTATGAATATCAGGAATGTCACTGCACTAGAAAAACAACGACATATCTCAGGCCAGGTACTACATACACCTGACACCCAAAAATACCTTTGCTCCTACTCCTGGGGGCAATAATTATTGGAAAATAGTGTTTGAAGCAATGTTTCATTTAAGGACTAAGCATTTGGTTGTCAATAAAATTTGTGAGAAAAGAAAGCTAAGAAAGCGAGTAATACTAGCAGCCGTTGGAACTCAGGACTAACTACTGTTAGTGAGATGAGCTTCTTTTTTTTTACCAGATAACACATCAACATCTAATGGCAGACTAATCTAAACAAGGAATTAGCAGATAACACATCAATAACTAATGCCAGGTGTTATTATGTTAAAATTTATGGAGCTAATGTAGTAATGTGGCATTTAAAATAAACCAAAAATACATAACAAAAGGTACGTTTACAATTGAATCAAGCATAGGAACCATTTCTGTTACTAAATTATCCATGCAGTTCAAGCAGGGACTAAGTAAATTTAAATTGAATTAGGAGTACATGTGTAACCCGTGCAGCCAAATTGCAGTACCAGATAAACTTAATTTATGCAACTATTTTCTAGAAGAAACTCAAGGAATCATCATACTTTGTGCAGATCAGAAAAACCTATAGAAGCATCAATCATCATACTTTGGACAGATCAGAGAAAACCTACTATCATGTTATTTCCCAACCCAATAATCATCAAAACTGAATGCAATGCAAATGTTTCCATATCCCAATGGAAACTGTGAAAACTGAAGTGATATACTACTTCATATCCAAGCAACAAAACTTTTTTATTACTAATAGTGTCAATAGCTAGATAATTGAACATATTAAAATGAGCACAATATCGTCCACTGCTATACCATACCATCACTCCAGGCATGGGATGCCAAAGAGGTGTTGCCTCAGCAGCATTACTATGGCTATAATGTCTTCTGAAACCTGGAAGAGAAACAGTATTCATTATTAATTCATTGGCCAAGAAGAATAAAAAAATGGGGCATACACAATTTTAGCATAGGCTACAGGTCAGGTTCAGAACCTGGTTTTACAAACATCATGCTTGCAATGAACATGCTAATGGGGTGGGTGCATAGGAGATAAAATTTAGTGTTTCTCCGACAATTTAATTATTTAGGAATCATCAGTTTAACTACACTCGTACACGATGTCAAAGCCAAGGATTAAAGCAACCTAGCTTGGTTCTTAGGGTGACTCTAAAATAACAATATGAGGGCACACAATGCAAGGTACGTCAGTATATCATTACAAGATGCAATCAAAATATGCAAAAATGCAGAGAAGATATATATATAGCTGAAAAAGAGGTAACTTCACTTTGAAATAAATCAGTGGTAATATCTAGTTACTTGAACTGGTCACCCAACAACTAATTAAATTAGTGTTAATATGCCACCGTCCACCAGCTCTTTCTGAATGGATTAGAATAGAGAAGCTTTCTCGCTCAGTCAGCAAATCGATGCACAGTTACAATAACAAGGACTGAAGGCTAAACTTACCACAAGTGTAGGAGGCCGGGTTCCAGACCAGGGGCTGCGCAGCAACATCCCTTGGGAGCTATCTCCGAATAAATACACTATATTTGGAGCACACAAAAACAATTGGAGATTATGAACTCTTTGTTCAAGTCAGAGAAACCAAACAATGTACATGGTAATAAAAGTATGAAACACATCATTAGAACAAAAATACTAGGAATGTCCCAAATGGCAATATTCATGCAAATCTCACCAAGAATTAGTTTCCAAACACAGAATATATCATCAAAAATCTCTTTATCATTTGTGCAACTAGTGAACTATAAAAAGCATGACTATTTTTAACAAATACCCTGTGAGAAATAAAACCTCCTCTGATAAATTTCAGCATAGCACTATGTTGTTGAAACACAGCTTCAAGAGAAGCATGAAGAAATGCTGCCCATCTTCTAGTTTGGTCTTCAATTCAGAACAATTCCTGCCGGTGATAAATTTCAGCATAGCACTATGTTGTTGAAACACAGCTTCAAGAGAAGCATGAAGAAATGTTGCCCATCCTCTTGTTTGGTCTTCAATTCAGAACCAATCGAGCCTGTGCCCTTCAAGCAGTCTCTTTGCTGTAATGGGAACATATGACAATTAATGTGTCAAATTTAAATAGTCCAGCTTAAACATCTACTTGTACAAAGCAAGCGAGATTTTACAAACAACATATATGTGAGTCTTAGATTAAAAGTTAAGATATGGGACAGTACATCTTGTAGAGTTTGACTTTTTTGTAAGGAGCTTTTAAAGAACAAAAACAGGAAGGCTGAATTAAATCCACCCCCAAAGGTATATTATCTTTAGCTGAATCCAAGATAAATCACATTTTCAGCTATTCACTGGGAACATATAAAACTGATGGCACTACATAAGTAATCGACCCATAACGGTTCTCAAACACATAGGCTCTTCAAATTGCAGAACACTAGACCTTAACAAGCTGAATTTTGTATCTTATCCTTCACATTTCAATAGGCAATATAAAGTCAGATATTGATTAGGTTGTAGTGTATTGCTCAAGTGAAGAGAAGACATATTTTGACCTGAATAAACAAATTAAATCTAAATAACTCATGGTCCTAATCATTAAAACGTGCTATAATGAAATGGTATGCACCCTGAAGGTGTTAAATTCCATCATCATAAAGGTACATCCATGCAATCATTGCCCTAAAGCTAAAAAGATCCTTGAAATAGTCAGGCAGCCATGAGGGGGCACCAAAAATATGAGCTAAATTATTTTATTACATAATCATTATTGGTAATTAACTATTAGTCTTCCATGTGTGTTCTCCACGAAGAAACAATGTTATGTATGAGTTCATTGGTTAAAGGAAAACAGGGTGCCCTATATGTCTCCCCTGTCATACCGACTCACACAAACTATCTATCTCATAATCAATCCATGTAATTTGATTCTGTACCATCTTTGAAGATGCCTAGATATATGAATCGATGCCCCACCCTCCTCAGTCGACCTGAAACAGCAGTACCATTTACACCCCTGCCTGTCACTATTGAGGAATCAGCTCGAATTAAGAAATGCCATGGCAGGACAAAACATATCGCTCCTAGTTCTCGAAGGGTTCGAAGTATTATTTTAAACTCGTCTTAATGAATTAGGATGGCCAGGTGGAGCTTTGTCCATGTGGTAGAGTATAAATAATTAATCGTTCTTCGAGGATGAGGTCAAAATGCCAAGCTACTCGATTCCCTTCCTAGGAACAGCTCGGGCGCTCTTGCCAGAGAAGCACCTGAAACACGCTCATAAAAAAAGTCTCCACTAAAATTTAATATTTCATTATTTTCCCATTCCCATTTAGCAAAGGAGAAAAATTTCAGACCTACAGCAGGGGCACACACAGCATTCTCACAGCTCCAATCTTTTCAGTTCCCTCATAAATTGTGTCACAACAATACAATATCATCCATGAAATCGGATCAAGCTATAACAAACTCTTAATTTAACAATTTGATCACCCCAAAAAAGACCCAAATTTCTTTTCTTCAGCAAGATAAGAATATTACTACGTTCCAGCATTGAATTCAAAGGAAATCGCCACCATTGCTAATTCAGGAATACAATGCCCGCAACAAGAAATTCAGAAATACAAGAAAATTGTCCCCAAATCTCAGAACAAGATAAATAAGTAAATAAATCAGGTGTTAAACCCTAAGATCCCGCACTGGGTAACAACTAACAACACTAAGAACAGCAGAGAAGCCGAAACCCGCACCTTTTGTGATCTGCAGCGTGGGTGCCGGAGAGGAGGATGGGAAGGAGCAGAGCACTGAACAAAAGGCCGGCGAGCGGGCACCCGATGGCCTTCACCCACCAATGGCCCTCCCAAACCTCACCATTTTCCCCGCACCGCGAACCCATGTGGCGCGACGCGGGTCCCGACCACCACATCGGGCTCACCGGATCGCCACCATTATTGCGTGGAGCACAGTGAGCGGCGGTGGCATGGGATGACGACACTCTCACCGCTCGGGCGGGACCCCGCGGCCCTCTCGCGTAAGGGGTGGGGAGGCGGCCACGCCGGCGACAGGGGTGAGCGGCGGTGGGAGGGGAGGGCCGCCGCCGGAAGGAGCGCACGAGGTAAGGTCGCCGAGCCGCACGAAACCGGCGAGCCCACCGATCTCGTAATTGGAATGGAAAAAAAGAAATCAATAGGAGGAACGGGGAACCGAGCGTGGTATTCTCGAGCCAGAGGCGGTGGGACGCGGTGGAACCAGGGCCACGGAGCGACCATCATCGCTCGGGGTGATTTGGGCTCGGGTAGCGATTATTAATCACGCCGCAGAATATATATAATACCTATATATATATATATATATATATATATATATATATAGTTATATTATTAAGAGCCAGTGCTCGCGATAGACAGAGGAAGCCCTAGCGCAACCTACATCCATGTGGTTCCACCCAACCAACCTCCCCTCCTAGCCTCCAGCCGAGCAGCCCGCGTGTGGCCCCATCGTCACTGGCCAGTGGGTGGTTGCGGCCTCCCGCACGCCCAAATAGCAAGCTACCAATTTTTCAAAATCATTTGAATCCCCATTTTTTTTTTTCTCTCCCCTCATTCTCTCAGAGCAGCAGATCCAGTCGAGCTCGCCCGCCTCCCCTGCGCCGCCATCATGCGTGACCGGTGTCGATGACCTCGCGCACACCGCCGTTGTGCGCGACTGCTGGATCTGAACTCGCGTTGGCGGTGGCTGCACATGCTGCGAGCTCGTTGCGGGGTGTGGAGGTGCTCGTGCTTCGTCTGACTCGGCAGGGCGGAGGCGAGGCTGCGTGGTCTGCGATGTCAACGACACCCCGGAGGTCGCAGGCACCTGGAGCTGGCGACCCGCCGCTGGCTCCCCGACCAACGCAGGCGCGGCACCGGCCCTCCCCAAGCAGCGACGGCACAACCCCGATCCGTGGCGTGTTGCCCCTGACCAGAGAGCGCAGATCTAGCCATGGTCGCATGCCTCCCCACGTCGCTCTCCCCAGCTGTGCGCGCGCCCGCCGGCGGCGGCTGGCTGCACGCGCCCGGCCGCGAGTGGTCCGCGCTCACCCACCTCTCCGCCGCGGCACCTCCCGGTCGGCGGCGTCCGTCCTCCAGCGAAGCTTCCGCGCGCGGCCCAGCGGGATGCTCTTCTCGGCCCGCCAGAGCCTCGGGTCTCGGTTGACAGTGTCCGTCCGCCAGAAGCCCCCGCGCGCGGCAACTTGCCCCTCCGGGTCCCGGCATCCGGCGCACGTACAGCACGCCGTCCGCCGACTCCAACTCGTACAGGTCGCCCAACAGGACCTCCTCTGTGCTCGTCACCCAGTAGGCCCTCAGATCCCGTCGGCAGCAGGCAGGAGCCATCCCTGTGCTTGAGATTTCTATTCTATTCTGCATCAATTTTGCCTTATTTATTACATCCTCAAATCAATTTTGCATCTTGTTTCCAGTCAATTGATGCCGTCATCGTCTGATCCAAATCCAAATCCAGTCGATCTATCCATCCATCCCGTGCAGCCCTCCTGTAGCTCTGGATTTGGATGGATCCGACAGCCTGGCTCCTAGCTCCCAGTACGCCTCCACTTCTTCACCAGGTACTTATAACAAATAAGCTTTTTAGTTTTCCCTTTTTTTCTCTTGAGACAAAATTTATTTTCCCTCGTCACTGGAGAATCGTGAATGAAGAAGAAAAATTTCAACTTTGATTTTATAAGCTCCTTCATTTTCTCCCATATGTACCAACCAGAGTAGGCCATACGAATTTTTTTTTTAGGTTCAATGAAAATGCATTGCAATTGATACTATTGAGATGATTATGGTAGCATCTTTGTTCCCAGTCATGTCAGAGTAGTATTGCATCTAGCTTGCCTATGCCTCATGACAAGAATTCCTTTTTTAGTTCTGATTGTATGCCTATTCCCTTGTAGTATTTATTCTTTACCTTCATGTGATGTGCAATGAAATTGAAGTCTTAATTTTTGGTTTGTATGCATAGAAATTAAAGAAATCAATAGCACGTTTTCTGTGCATAGTTTTTTTTTATTTTCTAAAGTTATTAGATTATTCGATGTATAAGAGTACACATACTCTCTTATAAATTAAAAGTACATGCATATACTCGATCTGATTGCTGATTGCTAAGTTGATATGTTTCTATGCATGGATATGTTTTTTAGGCATTTTCTCAAAAAAAAGCATATGTTTCTAGGCATAGGCAATTATTTTGATATAGAAATGCATAGCCTGTTTTGTCGATTACTCCATACAGAAATCTGTACACATCAGTTTGACTTTGATTCCATTGTCCTTGGCACCTAGGCAATAGCCATCTCTCTGTACTCAACTCCATGTTGTTGCTTCAATTTTGTTATACCAAATTGCTTCCTGGTTCTCTACCATGCTGCCGTTGGCTGAGGCTAGCCTAAACTATTCTTTGTCATTAGTCATCTATGTGCACATGTGATTTGAATACAAATTCTATATTAGATTGTTCGCTGGGAAGGCCACTAGTTCTAGAAATTTAATTTTTGTTTTCTTTTGGTTAAATATGTGTTGCATGCATACTTTTATACGCATGCTAAACTCTGTTTTCAAACCTGAGCAATTTAGTTAGTATGTATTTATACCTTTATTTTTTGAGTGGCCAACTTTTATACGCATAATCAGTGAGGTGGCAGGATGGGTTGATACATCAATTATTCAGTTAGTAATATCTTATGATCTGTTCAATTGAGCAATGCTTTTGCTTCCGCAGCTATGCATTTTTTTCAAATATATCTACGAGCTATTGGTTTTGATTCATGTCAGCTATTCTGTAAAAATCACTTTGCACCAAGGCTGATGTCCCTCCATTGTGTGCAGGTTCAAAGAGTTGCTGATCTATTTTTGTCCTCAGGCCACTGATGACACTGGTGGTGCTGACTCGAGCAACTAGGTGAGGGTTGAAGTACATATGGTAGCCTCCGTCCATGAGCGACGGTGTAACAACAGAGCTCACGACACAAGATTAGTTAACCAAATTATAGCATTATGGAATGATCTATTAGTTCATTGTGTGTGTGAGTAGGGAGATTCAGAACACACTTTTGCATTCTTGTGCTATGTAGCATATTCTTTTGAATATTTGCTTATTAAGCATCTATTAAGTATTCTACAGATCTAGAACTATGGCAAAAAAAAAGGAATCCTGTCAAGACCTAATCTGCTTAAAAAAGTTGTATACATTGCAAAATTTAATTTTTATGCTCCAACAATGCATCTCTGTTTCACTTTCCAATATGATTCTTGCTTGCTTCACTTTTCAGATTTGAAACATTAATATGCACTCGGTTGGATGTTCTGGAGACAGTTTCAACCAGAACCAAGATAATCCATCAATTTTTGCATGCAGTGTTGGATGAAATGTAAGGTGAGCTGGATTTAGAGGTTCTTGTCAGGTGGACTGCACCACTATTCGTTGTCTGCTGTGTTATTATGTAGAGGTGGTAGAAAATTGTGTGTGTGTGTGTGGTGCACCACTGTTTCTTGCCTGCACTATTGATGCGTGCTTGTGGTCATTTGATTATATACACTGTTGCTCTATAATTTATATGGTCCCAAAGTGACTTATATGCTTCATTTGCTAAATTTTTATGCGACCGACGTCTTCCAACAGCGGCATCACACGAGTGGTGTCTTCTAGCAGCGGTGCATCACGCACCACACGGAGGCCGTTGTTCCGCTGCGTATCCAGTCTACGGCGGAGCACAGAGCCAATTCATGATAATCGAAAGCATATGGGACTGCTTCTGAGGGCGACGGAAATGACGAATTTGAACAAGAGCATGTCTCAGGTATGGACGTTTTCCCAATTTGGCATTTTTTTTATTGTCGCTACACATCTATGCATGTTTTATATGCACACATGTGTATGAAAATTATGCAAGTATTAAGTAGATTTCTTTTTTATTAATATTATAGTTGTTCCTAGGGCTTTCATTTAAGCATATTTCATCAAATGCACACATGTGTATGAACGAGGACTGTTAAGAACTGACAAAACTCACAGGTATAAATACAGTGCTTTTTGTCTCTTTTTACCGGGTCATGGAATTTTTAGGCATTGGTATTAAGTTTTACCTGCGCAGTAAACTATAGGTTCATGGTAGGTTGTAAATGTGTCCACTTCCTCGCTGTCATTAGTCCAGTAGTTGGGTATAACTGTCATAACATTAATTACACCCACCGGCGCCGTACACTTGTATACATATATTTTGTAAATTCATATACATACCGTGTGTTGCCTTATATTCAAGTATTATGTATGCTGCTGCCCATTTTTTGTTTGTTTTCCTTATACCAGTTGCTTTTTGCCCAACAGATGACAGCGATACCCATGGACATATCAATTCCCACCCAAACACCATTGAAATGCATGAAAACCTGCAGCAGGAGACTACTCAAACGGGTACAGCCATCCAAATTGTCGCTTTGTGCCTTCATATTAAATTAAATATACTCCTATGGTCAGATTTATATGTCATATAAGCTGAGTGCTTTTACCATGTACATCGACGACACAGATGTCTTCCACTCCACTACGAAGCCGCAAGCAATGGAAGCCGGAGTTAGAACCTTCGCCCCCACCAGTGAGGGAAGCAGCGGCGGCAGGCGACAGAAACTGGAGTAGGGGCTTCTTTGCCGCCACCAGGGGTACTGCCGGCCGCCATTACCCTACGCATACCACGCCCAAAATGCTGGAATACAACGACTAGTTGGAGGAACCAATCGTCTTTTAACGCAGATATATATACAATCCATGGAGAAGATGCGTATAAATTACCAGCGTGTCATGCAATGTGTATAAATCAACTTGTCTATTTGTATCGATCGGCCTGGCAACACATACAAAACATTTTGGTTTTAACGCAGATATATACACAATCCATGGAGAAGATGCGTACAAATTACCAGCCAGCGTGTGATGCCATGTATATAAATCAGCTTTTCTATTTGCAACTATCAGCCTGGCAACACATACAAAACTTTTTGGTGCTGTGAACCATTTTGTTAGGATGTTTCATCGAAGACATGGTAGCAAATTGGTTCACACGTTTGTATTCATACTTAACAAAACTGATATACAACGTCTGCCTCACCAGAGTATATATGCTGCTAGTTCTTGGTTTATATACATCAAGGCTCATGACGTGCTCTAAAAAAAATAAACAAGGCTCATGACGTGGCAGCAGAACCGAACCCACAGCACCTCAACTCCAGGGATGACATCACACAGTACACCGGTCGCGCACCAGTCTAGATCCCATGCATGTGGTGCGTACGCCCGCGTCCAGGGAAAAGTGGCAAGCGGACGTGGCGCGCCAACTTCCTGGGGTTGTATGGGCCGGCTGGCTGGGGCTTCCTGAAAGCTGAGCAAGCCCTGGGCTCCCAATATCCCAACCCTATATATATAGGAGCAAACCGATTACAATATCCGATTACATATATGATAACAAAGACCTTGAAAAAAAGTTACATATATGATAACAAAGACCTTTCCACGAATAGATCAATGTTCTCATCAAAGTGTACAAACACGTTTAAAATAAAAACGTCGAAGGTAATGTGATTCTTGCCGATGAAATTCCGATGGGATTTTGAAGGCCCATCGGTGCCCGTTGAGGTCCCATCGGTGCTCTATGAGGTTTCTTGTGCTCGATCTAACAAGGAGGGCATAACTCTCGATTTACATTGAATCCACGGCAAGGATGCCTTACAGATTATCTTTGCTCACCAAGTCGTGGTTTCGTCAATGACAAGATGCATAGGCATTCGCAGTGAGAAGATCATGTTAATCTATGAAAATCGCTTTGATCACCAAAGGAGATTTTCATTGAAGTAGATTTTCATAAATTGATATGATCTTATCCCGGAGAATGCCATGTCTCTCATATGAACATGTAGATC
The DNA here is from genome assembly GCA_015847255.1 of Hyparrhenia diplandra. NCBI lineage: Eukaryota > Viridiplantae > Streptophyta > Magnoliopsida > Poales > Poaceae > Hyparrhenia > Hyparrhenia diplandra. The sequence goes on from JADLZK010000015.1 coordinate 146,099, forward strand.
CGGTATCCCCCGCCTCTCAAGCATACGTAACCGGATGGCTCGTGAATCTCACAGCTTGTTCTAACCTTCGTATTTGTTGAATCTTCAAGAAGACTCTTGTAGCACCTCTTGTGTGTGAACCATTTTGGTGGCCTAAGATGCATAAGAACGATATTCGTGACGTGGAGGGCTTTCTTCCATAGAGAGGCCATAGATATGTATGGAGAGTGGAGAGTAGCAAAGAAGATCGAGGAAGAAGAACAGTAAATGAATCAAGAGTATGAAGAAAGAGGATGAAGAGAACTGAATTGCAAAACCTAAGGGCCGCACTAGCCGTTTTTATAGGCCGATGCCGTGGTAATGACCGATCAATGCCGGTTTCAATTGGCACCCCGGCAAAGTGATATGGAAGTTCATCGCCGGATAATTGGCACCGCATAAACCAAGCACCGCGGGTCGTGGTACGGAGAACGAGGCAACAAGTGTTCCTTCCCCGCAATGGTGCAGGGTCGGGCCATCAGGGCGCATCGTCGCCGCTGACAATGCAAAATACCGCCGGTTCTTAGTTTTAACCCGGCAGTGATACTCCTAACACCGCCGGCGTAGTGGTACACCGGCCAATGATATATGTCATCACCGCCGGTGCCGAAGTGCACCCGGCGGTGTTATTACCGACATTGATATAACCTCGCCGACGCAGCAGTTGGGGTGCTCGGCCTTTTCTCATGGGAAGCGCAGACACTATCGGTTTAATTAAGCGGAACGGTAGTGAAGATTAGAGCAACACGATTCTCAAGGCTGCGGCCATGACGTATCACAAAGCCATGACCTACACAAGAGCCTATATACATTACTACTAAAATGAAAAATTTATAATACGGAGTGTACGTGGCAGGCGAACGGGGTTAGTTGAAATCTCAATGCATTAACGCTGAGATAAAATTAATGATTTCAATAAATCAATTTTTTACAGATATAACTATTTGTTTCACCGATTTGTTAATCACTGCCGGTTCATGTGTGGGCCCGACAGTGATCAATGAAGGTGGAGACTCTGTCGCCCTCAGGCGCCATTGGAAACGCAGCCCGAATTGGCGCAACCGTATGTCGCGGGAAACGCAGTTGCCGCCGAGAGATCGTAGGCGAATTCCAACCGGGCGATCGATGGGAATTCCAAGCGGTTGGGTTGACTCCGCGTTCAATTGTGGGGAAGTGGAGCAGCCGGCTAAATCACTATTTAAGCACACACTCGATCATGGCATTCATCCTTTCCAGTTCTCTAATCCGGCCACATTCCTTTGCATTCATCGCCATGGCTGCCTCAGGCTCAGGATCCAACAAGCGCACCAGGGAGGAGATGGAGGCGGCGGAGGACAAGGGCAAGGAACCGGTGGTGGAGGCGCCGGCGGCCGACCCTGGCTCCGACTCCGACTCCGACTACGTCCCGCCCTCTCCTAAGCGGGACCGCCGCATGGACCTTCTGGCCGCCCGGCTAGAGGCAGCGGCCGATGACCTTGCCGATCATCGGCGCCGCTTCAGGAGATGATCGAGAGGATTTCACCCTCGATCGTCTCCGCCCCGCCTCAGGAAGCGAAGGAGCTGGCGGACGACCATGGTCTTCTTCAAGGGTGGATCCACCCCGGAAGATAAGATGAACCACTACGCTCCCAAGGTGGAGCGGTTGGCCGGGATCGCCCCGAGGCCTCGAGGCCTAGGCCAAGAGGAGGAGGGAGGAGGAGGAGGAGGAGGAGGAGGAGGGGGCAGGACTAGGCCGGCGGCCTTCCTTTTTTTTTGTTTTTTATCATTTTTATTATATGTTTTTATATATATATATATATATATTAATAAAATAAAAATTATATATATATTATTCTTTGTGTGTTGCTCCCTACGTCCCGAACTGTTTTGTTTTCAGTTCAAAGAGCGATTACAATTAAATAGCGCTTAAATTTGATTTGAATCTTAACTTGTTCAATGTAAAATTTGTCAAAACAAACAATTAACTGTCGGTTGTGCTTTGGAAAATACAGTCGCCGTTGAGTGCCGAGGAGACGGCCATTGGGCGTAGCGTCGCCCGGTTACGTTTTTCAAGGAACCGTCTTTTTGGAAATGCCACATTTATACCCCGCCCCCTCCCGTTATCCAACACTAACTTCTCTTTCGTGCCCCTCTCACGGGAAAGCCGGACTCGCCGCCCACGATCGTCGACATGGCCACCACCCGGGGAGGAGATGAAGTTCGGGCGTGGACCTCCTCCGCCGCCGCCCTCACCAAGTCGAACGGCCTGGCCGACGACGTTGGCTTCGCCAAAGGTGAATCGCCCCTCGAGGAGAGGGCCAACTTCTACGCCCTCTAGATCGACTCTGGCCGATCGATACCTCACCGAGGGGATACCGCCAAACTGGAGGAGGAGGCCAGGAAGGCGGCCGCCAGGAAGCCGGCTGTTGACACCTGTTATAGCATAATATTATTAGTCAATTAACATGAAATAAGGGCTTAAATTGAATATCAACATAAGTCTAGGGGTTTAACTAACATAATTCCACAAGCTTTGGTGATTTATATATTTTCAGGGACTTAACAGATAAATGCAGAGAAGAATGGAGAATGTTCGGAATATACATCCTATATGATGACAAGACTTGACCGTGAAGTAACTCAACCCAAAATGTGGACTAAAACACTCTAGAAGGTACCAGAGGACACCAGAAGAAACAGGAAGACTAGAACATTCTGGACCCTGGCGGCCGCCAGAGCCATTTAGGCCGGCCGCCAGGTGGGTCCCACATGTCAGCCTCACATTTTTATGTCGGTTTACCACCGACCTTGAGGTTGTATCTACACCGTTATTGAAGGTCGGTTTGATCCAATGGTCATCGTTCATCGCCAAGGCCAATATAAGAAGACCCCCTGACCCCAGGGCTAAACCCTAATTCATTACTAACTCATTCTATCTCATTATCTCTTAGTTGTAGAGGGGTCCCTTGTAAGGATCAACTCTCTCTAAGAGAGTAGTGAAGTAGAATTAGACATGTAATTAGAAGTAGATTAGATCTAATTAGATCTAATCAAGAGTGAATATCAAGATGAGAGATAGATCAAAGAAACTTAATTAGAGTTCTAGATCTATTCTTGAGAGCTAAAGAGTGAGTGGAGGAGAAGAAGGGGAAGCACCGGACATGTCGGTGACTCCTCTACCCTTGTACCTCCGGGATCAAAGGCCTTATGGTACTTGATCCTGAGACTTCTATGGTGGATCAACTTCTTGTTTGAGTAAGTAATCGTCTTATCTTAAGTGTTAATATTGTTCTTATTGTTCATAACTCTTTGAGTACTTTAATCTATGGGAATCTATAGATTAGAGGGGTATGCTTAGGTGTAGGCGTGGTGCCTAGATCGAAGTTACTTGTGAATGCACCCTACCTTCCGGAGCGTGGTAGTTCGTGGTAGTGACAGTACCATTGATTCCTTTGGATTCCACATCCCGTCGGATAGGACACGTAGGACGATGTTGCTGGGGGAATAGTAAGTTTCGGCCTTACTTTCCTTTGAGTACGTCCCCTTAAAAACAATATCAACATAACTTACAAGAATGAGAACTAGACAACCATAGGAATCTTCTTACCTCTTGACCCTTTCCTGTTCCTTGATTGCTGCTCAGGGATTAGTTATATTCCTCAGTATTCCTCACACCATCCTCCCTGTGGATTCGATATTAAAACCCTCTCCCGGGTGAAATGCTCACTAGTATCCGTTCGCTTGCGGATTATTATAAATATTTCCTGTAGGCTTATCAAATACCAACAAGCATTTCTGGCGCCGTTGTTGCGGGAGGAATGGTTGCTGAGAAAACATTGAGTATAACTAATCTTGTATCATATCTTAGTGTAGTCTTTCTTTTTATATTTTCTTTTCTATTTATATCTTTTTGGGATCCTCGGATTCCACATCTATCTTTATGCTGCACCCATAAGCACAAGCTTCAGGCCACTAGAATCTTTAGAACCTATCCTATCCTGAGTTGTGCCTATGAGATCATGAAACAACCCATTATAGGAGGTTGATCTAAATGATCTTTGAAAGGAAACCCATTATAAAGGAAGAGGGAATTGGGGAGACCATAGTTAACCTCGAGGCCAAATCCTATCCTTTAGAAAAGGATAATATTTGATCTCATCCTAGAAAAGTTGTTGGCATGACCATCATGCGGTTTTTCTCGAGGAACTTTTCTTTCTTTTTAAAGCAAGGTTTGTCTTGACAAACTTCAAAGGAGTGTGATCTCTTCCTAGAATTTTTATGAACACCCAAAGGAAGAAAAGGAATCATCCTCTAGATCATGGAAGAAGTTTTTGATAGCCAGATCATAATTTTTCCAATCCCTTGATTTAGCTACCAATCCTAAATCATCAATATTCTAAAATTCTCCAGGGAAGAAGTAATTCTACCCTTGAATCTTTTATAGTGATGATTTTTGGGAGACAAACTTCTAGCTTCACATAAGACTTTTTGAGTGCCTATAAACCAAATCCTCTTAGGAAAGAGTCTCTTAGAAAGCATCCTTATTCTTACAAAGGACATTGGGAGCCCAAGGATGGCATATCTAATGATGCCATAGAAGGAGAGCAAAGCTATCTAGAATCCATTCATGTCTTCTTCCCTTCTATTTTCAGACTAGATAACTTATCCAAAACCATTTTCAAACCTCATCCTTGACCCCAATGAATCCTTTAGTGTTCTTTTTTTCTTGAGTCCACCTATGATCTTAGAAAGCCCAAATATAGACATCATAAAGGATCCAAGGAAGACTAAAAAGAACATTATCAATAACTAGAGAACATCCATGAGCATAGGAGTTACATCCTAAATATTCTATCCAATCCTTGCTCATGTGAGCAAAACTCCTAAATTAATTACCATCTCTAGTCTTGCCACTTACAAGATCTTAAACCCCCTTGAGATAATTGTTCATAAAGATTTAGAAAGGGTGTTTGTTGATCTTATTGGCTTGAATTTTGAGATTGGTGATTTAAGGGAAAACTTTTCATCATCTTGAATCATATTTGAAGGTTTCCCAAGGATGAGCTTTTTGTCCTAAAACAAGCACTCTATGGGGAAGTAATTTGAGTATAGATCTTTTGCTATAACACCCCTTGTGTAGTGAGCATAGAGATATAATTATGAGAATATTCCTTTGGGTATTTTTGTTACTAACCATTTCAGGTCTAGAACAAAAGAATGAAGGATGACAATGTAAAGGTATGTTCAAACCAATTATCATGCAACATTGAACCATCACTCATATAATTCTTGCCATGTTGCTATCATATCTTGGTTGTCTCTACCTTTAAGACATGCTCAAGTTACTACACTATTTCATCTCTATTCGAATAAATCTCCTTAAAGCTTTTCATGTTACCATGTTACCATAGTATGCTTTGGTTTGGAAGTTTTGTTAACACACTTCCAAAGGTTTTTAAATTAAGCCTTAGGTTAAAATGCCTTCCTTAATTAAGTTAGACATGGAGTCTAGTTTGGAACTGAATATTCTTGTGTAGACATTGGTATATTTTTTTGACTAACCCTTGCTTAAAAATTAATCCATGGTAAGTCAAAGAGATGGTCAAAGATGAAGCAAGGCATATGATGAACCCAACCTTGTGCAAAAGACATGGTTCATTCATCATTTTGGAAGAATTGAACTCAAATCATTCACTTCTTTAGACAGCTTTGCCTTGATTTATGCTAGAACTAAGCAAAGAAAACAAAAATGAGATATAAGATATGAAATTAAAGCTTGGCTAAGAATAATCAAAGAACCATCTTTTCATTAGCATAGGTAAGATCTTATGAACTTTGGATAACAGCCCCTGTTTCAACCATACTATATACTCCCTTGGGTATGTGTCCACTAATATTTTTGCAAAAAAGAATCTATGCTATGTCTATTCAATGAAGAAGAGTGCCATACACTACGATCATGAAGGATAAACACTCAATGTAAGTAGATGGACAAACATGCCCCCACAAGAACATCAAAGACAGGTAAGTGAATATAAATCACATAAACATCTCTATTCAATATAAATCACATATTTTATACAAGTTTTGTCTTATGTTTTAAAAATAATAATAATAAAAATCTAAACATAAAGGCTCGTGCTAAAAGAAAATAACAACATAGGACAATTCCTTTAGATATTTTTGGTCACTAACCTTGTAGGAAAAAAAGAAACAAAAAGGACATGGTGATTGCAAAAAAGGGATGGTTCAACATTCAAACTTTTGCCAAGTGACGGGGAAGGCATATGGGGAGAAGGTCCACTCCCTCTAAAGATCCGACATTACTCTTCCCTTCTCAAGCTACCGTCACTTTCGACAACAATCCCTCTACTCAATATTACTTTGTCTCTCTAAGATTAAATGATTATAAATATTCATCAAAATCAAACTTAAGATTTCCATTAGAGAGAAAAGCAATGTTAAAATATACACCCAAAACCTTTTTGTAGAATAAAAATACCTTTAGCTCCATGACAAATTCAAACCCTTGTTTAAAATTACTTGTATAAGAAAGGATGATGCAGAATAAAATCAAAGGAGACAAGTTAGAAACAAGATATATAAAGAGGCCAAATGAGGAAATATACTCCAAGAAGAAGGAAAGGACCACCACGAGGTGTTACGGTGCTGACATGCTCTAATAAAAGGTAATATCTTGAGGTAAGTTATCATTAACTAAGCTTTTCCCTAATTATGGCATGTTCATAAATAATCAAACATGTTAGAGTTATAACCTAATCTTATCTTGCTTAACTCCACATGTTTAGTTCTTCCTGAATACCACTCTCCTGATCTCATAGTCCCCAACCATGTAAGCTAAAATGTTGCTCATCCTGTTTTGGAAGATAGTTATAATCATTAAGCCATTGATGCTCAATCTCCTGATCTTATCACCCTCATTATAAATAAAGGAAATAAATAAACATTAACTCTGTCTTATTTAATGTGCCTAAGGTTAGAAAAGAACAAATAAAGTTTTGGTTCTGTTGGTGTTTTCCCACCAACAGGGCCCATGCACTTGATCTCTACCTTGTCTTTGCAAGCAGGACAAACTTTGAGCACAATGTGGAGGAGTATGTCACTCCCCCAAGGTTCTACAGGGAAATGTCCTGACCCACAAAGTACACACACTAAACAAGATGTTGCTTGCTTCCACTGTCAAAAGCTTCACTTCAAACTATGAGACAAGCAAGCAACATGGGTGATGCCATCCTCAGAGATCATTATCTCAGGAGACGCAGCCACCAAGATCAGATGATACACTTGAGGGGTGAGTAAGGTAAGAAGTCTTGTTCAAAGGACTTAAAACATTGAACCCCTCGGAAGGAAGGTAAGATCGGTAGTTATCCATATTAAATGCATATCATATTTATTTTCATACATTACATAATCATTTTCTTTTAGCATATTTAAATTTCTACATTAGCATTGCATTGAAAAATTCCAAAGCCCCATGTGAATAATTTTGTGGCGTGTAACAACCCATAAGGATACTCACCGTGGTGGCCTAAAAATAAATATATATTTATCTAGTTGCATTTGCATCATAGTTCTTTGCATGCATATAAATATATATATATATAAAACTCCAAAAAACATTTAGAAGAGAAATCTTGCTGAAGTTCTATCTAGAATAATTATGATCCATCTTGAAAATCTCTAGACACATGAGGCCTATGTGGCCAACCACTAACGCTTAATCAAGTTCCACAAAGCTTTGTTGTCTATTTGAGTCCAGCAGGATTTGAAGGGAGAGAGACATGATAGGTCGACATCATCATCGCCATCTACCTCAACTTCCTCGTCATCAACAACTTGACACTTCAATCCAGCTTGGGGGAGAGCACCCCCAGTTATCACGATAAGTATCCCTACTATGTTATTATTATTAGCTAATATTTTGGTTTGCTTAGTTTGCTAAGAGTCTAGTTTATAAAGTCATTTAAAAGAGTCTTCTGTAGAGTGTGATATTTAGGTTTGGGAATAAATAAATAAGTATAGAGAGTGTACAAGATGTTGTTTCTGCCAAGATAAAATGAACCCTAAAATTGATAACTTGGAGATGATGAATAGTTGCTCCGCCGTAATTCCTTTTCAGTACCTAGCTTTCAAGCTTAATTTCTCTTGAGCCTTTAATGCAAAACTACTTTGACTTGAGACTTACTCTGAACCTAAATCTGTGGGTTGCAAATTGCTTGCTCTAAAGTCTAGGTAATTGACGGATATGATATATGAGAGTCTAAGCTACTGTTGATCTTACTCCTAGTGATACTAGATTTCTGGAGATTTATTTTGAAAATTAAAAGTGCACATGATAAGTTCCTGTGTGACATGAGTGTTGAACCTCCTACCACAGCCATATATACATGCTCCCTAGATTAGGAAAACCTTTTGACATATATATAGGCTGCTTGCTTTGCATTGAGTTTGTTCAATCTTTGTCGACCCTTAGAAACTTGTCATGCTGATCATGTACATTCCATCTTCTTCCACCCTATTGCATTCCACTCCACTCCACTCGACTCCACTCATTCATATGCTATTTCTACTCTAGAAGTACGCATCCACCACCACAAACATCAACTATATATATCCACAAAAAATGTTCTACTCCTATCCTGGGATAGAGCATCCAAAAATATTCCCTACACTTAGCCACTCATCTGTATCCAGCCAACATCTTACAAAGCTCCATTACTCTTGTTTATCTCTCAAAAATTATTGCAAAAGAGATTTGGGTTGTATTAAAAAAAGAAGAAGAAAAGAGAAGAATAAAGGAGAGTTAAAAAATGGACAAGTGTCCGCTGAAAACAATGGGTACTTAGATGCCCGACTCTCCAAGACAAAAAAAAAAGAAAGAAAAGAAAGAAAAAAAGAGTATACAACCCAAGTTCTCACAAATATTCCAAATTCCAAAGAGAGATGATGATCTCAAGGAGCAAAAGTAAAATTAGGCTTTCCCCTCATTCATTAGATACACCTCATCGCATTAGCCCTCATTATTCACCTACCACCATATTCTTTCCACCATACACATGCATCATTTGATCAGTATGACTCGTGACTTTGGATCCATTGCTTGAACTTACAATATATGCTTAGTAAGTAGATGTAGTTTTTTCTCCCACCTAGAGCTCCAGATATAAGCCTTAGATATAGGGTGAGAGAGAAGAAGGCATAGTGTCCTACTGCCTTAGCCAAAAATACCACATATTATGAGAGAAAGGCAAAACAACCTTGTTGCCTTAGTGAGGATCCACAAATACCACAAATGAGAGACTTGAGAGAGTCATACAAGGAACTTTGAGTTTTATTTTGAAAACTTGTAAAAACTCTAGAATGACAGTTGAACGAAGAGTTTGAGATACGGTGCTTGACTTGATTGTTCTATCTTTCAATTGCCCAAGATCAAAGAAAAGGCTATAAGCTCCATGGTTAAAGGTAATATGGGTAAGTTGAAGGTTGAACAGTTTATTCTTATCTGGAGGAGAAATTTTGTTTGAAAGCATGTGTACATTGGAGACGTGAAAGCGTTGTAGCAACTCCTGATCCATTGCTAAGTTTGGCTTTGCTAGGGACTAGCAAAGGGTAAGCTTGGGGGAGCTTGTTGACACCTGTTATAGCATAATATTACTAGTCAACCAAAGATGAAATAAGGACATAAAATGAATATCAACATAAGTCTAGGGGTCCAACTGACATATTTCCATGAGTTTTGGTATTTCATGACTTTGCAGGGACTGAACAGATAAAAGCAGGGAAAACCCTAAGAGTTTGTATCCCATACGATTACAAGACTTGACCGTGAGGCAACTCAATCCGAAAAGTGGACTGAAACATTCTAGAAGACACCAGAAGACACCAGGAGGAAGGAGAACTCACCAGGACATAGAGTCCTGGCGATCGCCGGCCATGTTACTGGCGATCGCCAGTGTGGTCCCACCTGTCAGCCTCACATTTTTATGGCGGTTTACCACCAACATTGAGGTTGTATCTACACCGTTGTTCAAGGTCGGTTTGATCCAAGGGTTCCTGTTCATCGCCAAGGGCTATATATGCAGACCACCTGACCCCAGGGTAAAACCCTAATTCATTCAACTCAATACTCAACAGGCTGAGGCCCTGACCTCTCTAGTTCCAATATAGATTAGACACCATGTAAGAACTAGAAGCCCTGGAGTGAGTTGAGAGCAAGCATCAAGAGAGATTAGAGCCATAGTTCCCATGAGAGAGACTAGGAGCTAATCTTGTTCCGAGAGCTAAAGCGAGGGTGAAGGGAAGAGCTGCTGAGGAAGCACCGGACCTGTCGGTGACTCCTGTACATCTTGTACCATCGGGATCAAGTCCCATTAGCATTGGGGCCAACCTCTGAGACTCCGGTGGTGGGATCAACTTCTTATTTGAGTAAGTAATTGTTCTCATTGTTCTTATTGTTCACAACTCTTGTTTGAGTACTTTAATCTGTAGGACCCTATAGATTAGAGGGGTGGCTTAGGTTTAGGCGTGGTGCTTAGACCGCGGTTGCTTGTGGATGCACCCTACATTCCGGGTTGTGTGGTAGATCGCGGGAGTGACAGTCCTGTTGAGTCCTTTGGAGTCCACCCCACGAATGATAGGCCAAGCAGGACCATGTTGCTGGAGGATTGCATGTTTCGTCCATGTTTTCCTTTGAGTACGTCCCCTTAAGACAATATCAACATAGCTTACAAAGGTAAGAACTAGACAACCGTAGGAATCTCCTTACCTCTTTATCCTCTCATTCCTTGATTGCTGCTCAGTTATATGAATTAGTTATATGGATTAGTTATATGCCTCAGTTATCCTCACACCATCCTCCCTGTGGATTCGATATTAAAACCCTCTTCCGGGTGAAGTGCTCACCGGTATCCGTTCGCTTGCGGATTATACAAATTATAAATATTTCTATAGGCTTAACAAATACCAACAGTGGTCCAGTGATATCTCTCTCTCATCGAGAGGGCAATTCCATCTTGATTGACTATGCCTCAGAGCATGCTTCCTGACAAACCCGAAGACCACCTTTATAGCTATCGAATTACGGACTAACGTTTGATAGTCCCTAAGTAGGTCGTTTCACATCTTGAGTACATATGACAATCTCAGGTCTAAGGACATAACGTACATGATGTGTAAAGAGATAATAATAACATCTCATGACGGGTCTATCCAGCCCCATGTCATACATGTGCCCACACTATTAGTTTGACATCTCCATGTCTATGACTTGTGAAACATAGTCATCAACTAATATGTGTGCTGATCTAATATTCATGTGTGTCCTCACATGAACTCCGACCAGGGACAATTACAGAATAACCATACAAGTAAAGAGTCTCACAAACAATTCACATAATTGTCAATCGATACAAGTTGTCTTTAATGGATATTCATGAACACATAATATATCATGGATACAAGGCGATACAATCACCTCTATGATTATCTCTAGGGCATATTCCCAACACCCCAATCTCAGTGACACACCTCGCCATGGGTATCGCAGCTTCAATGTCCCTAGAGAGGAGAACCTTTGACGCAAAGTCGCCTTTGTCAGAAGGAATACAACGTGCTCCATGGCCAGTGAAGTACAAGCCCATCCAGCTACCCCATTTCAGTAGAAGGACTGATCCACACCAATTTATCATGAGCTACAAGACTGCCATAGCCTCCGCCGGCGGGGATGATGCTGTGTTGACCAGATCATTCATAATTGCCGTAGAAGGTGATGCATTGGCCTGGTACTCAATGTTAAAGCCCAGCACCATATACTCATGGCGGAACCTTTGTGATAAGATATTGGCCAACTTCAAAGGGTACACTAGCCAGTCTTTAACTTTAATGGATCTGTTCCAGTGCAAGCAAGACCAAGGTGAAGCCCTCAAAGACCATTTCTAGAGATTCCTCTAGATCAAGGCAAAAAGGCACCTGGTGTCCCGGACGAGGTTGCCATAGATGCGGCGGTAAGGGGTCTTCAGATTGGTCTATTCGCAGCAGAGTTAGCCCAGGAAAAACTGGCAAATATGCATGAGCTGTGTGATCAGTTTGAAAAGTCTTGTTCCGATGATGACTATTAGAAGAGGCTGGCGGAGATCAACCAGGGCAAGCAACAAAACTCAAAGGGAAACCAGAAAGGCAACCAGAGTCAAGGAACTTAGCAGAAGTAAAACCAGGGTCAGCAGGTACTCACGCTAAGCCAGCTAGCAGAGACTAGCCAAGTCCAAGGGCTACAAGAGGCGAAACCTCAAAACCCCCAACAAAAGCCCCATCAAGGGAAGGGAGGTCAAGGAAAAAACTGGAACAAAAAACCAAGGAAGCAATATTGCGCTGTCCATGGAGAAGAAAAGGGGCACCTCACAAGAGATTGCCCAGATATCTTGGAAGCCAAAGAAAGAGCATTGCGCGGGAACCAACAAACACCTCCGCCCTCCTCACAGCAGTCAGCAAGAGAAGTAAACAGCACTTTCGCCTTGCCTCAATTGCAACCACCCCCTCCCCCCCACCACCTCCGCACCAGTACTGCCCCTTGTATCCAACCTTAAATTCCACGCAAATACACCCATCCATGCTAGCAAGCTCCTATTACCCAAGCTTTCTGCCAGCTTGGCGCCCAACACCTCCACCACAGACACCCACTCCAAACTACTCTGCAGAATCCACCATGTCTTATCCTAGCTCAAGGCAACAGCATGTGACCTTCGTAGAGGCAAGCCAACCTCCCCAAGCCAGCAAAATACAAAACCTGTAACAGTCGCAAAGTAGTCACCCACCACCTCCCCCAGGGCCGGTACACATGATACCACCTAAGAATGAGCACAACCCAGAGAACCAGGTCAACTCTCATACACCTCTACCTACGATCAGAATGATCCTGCCAATAGCTAGGGATTTAGCTATAGAATTCCAAATCAAGAGGCAGAAGAAAGATCACCTCAGGATGGTCAACAACATAGTAGTCCAGGGGCCAGCCAAGCATTGCGATTGGTCTAGAACTCCAATCACTTTCACAGAGGAAGACATGCAGCTTGAGAGCTACCCGCATGTGGACGCTTTGGTGATCAAGGCAAATGTAGCAGCTTGGGGAATCAGCAGGATCTTGGTCGATAGCGGGAGCTCCACGGACATAATATTCTCTAGCACCTTTGACCAAATGAAACTTAGCAGAAGCCAATTGCAACCTTCGGATTCACCTCTAATTGGATTTGGAGGGAAACAAGTACAGGCTTTGGGGAAGATTTCATTACCAGTGTCCTTCGGAGACCAAGAAAATGCAAGAACATAGTACATTACCTTTGACATAGTTGACATCTACTCACCATACAATGCCATATTCGGGAGAGGTTTCTCCAGCAAATTCAACACAACAATCCATATGGGGTACTTGTGCCTGAAAATACCTGCCCTACATGGCATCATCTCCATTTTTGATAGCCAAAAAGAGGCCCGAAACATTGAAAAGGTAATATACAAAGCTCACAGGAATGTGAATTCAGTGCGAACCCCTATCGAGGACCCGGAGCCTCCGGACATGCCAAGGGGAAAAACTAGCATGAAAGATCAAGAAGAAACAAAGGTCATAACCATTGACCATGAAGAACCTAACCGCAATGTTACCATTAGCGCCAATTTGTCACCCGATGAGGAGAAAAGACTTCTTGAGATCTTGGTCAAGAACAAGAACAACTTCGCTTGGTCAGCGGCTGACTTGCACGGAGTTAGCAGAGATACAATTGAGCATATCCTGGACATCAATCCTACTATGCAGCCTAAGAAACAGAAGCAGAGGAAAATGTCTAAGGATAGAATCTTAGCAGCGAAAGTTGAAGTTCAAAGATTGCTTGACACAAATGTTATAAGAGAAGTCAAGTATCCAGAGTGGTTATCAAATGTCATCCTTGTGCCCAAGAAAACACCAGGCAAGATGAGGATGTGTATCGACTTCACAGACCTCAACAAAGCATGCAAAAAAGATCCTTTTCCTCTTTCTAGAATAGACACATCAGTGGACAAAGCAGCAGGTTGCCGGAGATTCTCGCTCTTGGATTGTTTCTCTGGATACCACCAAATTTGGCTCAGAAAGCATGATGAGGAGAAGACAAGCTTTACAACTCCTTTTGGCACATATTGCTTTGTCAGAATGCAGAAGGACTAAAAAACACAGGGGCGACCTTCGCCAGAATGACAAGTAAAGTGTTGACAGACCAACTACTTAGAAACATCATTGCATATGTGGATGACATTGTTGTAATGAGCAAGAGAGAAGAAGATCACATTAAAGATCTCCAAGAGACCTTTGCAAATCTCAAGAGAGCAGGACTGAGGCTAAACCCTGAGAAATGCGTATTTGGGGTCACAAAGGGAAAAATGTTGGGATACATAGTAAGCTCAGAAGGACTAAGGGTGAACCCGGAGAAAACAAGAGCCCTTAGGGAAATGGCGCAGCCATCTTCGATGAAAGAGATCCAGCAACTCATAGGAAGAATCACAGCCTTGAACAGGTTCATTTCAAAATCAGCAAAGAAGAGTCTGCCATTCTTTAGAGCGCTGCGAGGCCGAGACAAAGTGCAATGGAGACCAGAACAAGCGGAGGCTTTTTCATAGCTCAAGGAATACTTGACAACTCAGTTGATGGTAACAGTACCAGATCAAGATGCTCCCCTATTGCTGTATGTAGCAGCATCCGACCATGCGGTAAGCACGGTACTCATTCAAGAGAAAAATGAAGAGAACAATTTGGTACAAAGACCAGTGTACTACATCTCAGAGGCACTCTCGGGGCCAAAAGTAAATTACTCAGAGATTGAGAAAATAGCCTGTGCGGTCCTCATTTCATCAAGAAAGCTGAAACACTATTTTCAAGCACACAAAATCATAGTTCTGACATCTCAGCATTTAGGCGAGGTCCTAAAGAACAAGGAAGCCTCGGGTAGGATAGGCCAATGGGCAGTAGAACTTTCTTAGTTTGAAATTTCGTATGTACCCAGAACAGCAATAAAATCACAAGCATTAGTAGATTTCATGGTAGATTGGACACCTCTAGCTCAAGGACATCCACAGCCACCTTCACAGCTATGGATAGTATTCACAGATGGTGCATGGGGGCAAAATGGAGCAGGAGCCTCCGCAGTACTAATGTCACCATACGGCATCAAAGCAAAGTTTGTGTTATGACTTGAGTTCAGAGCAACAAACAACATCGCTGAATACAAGGGACTGATCCTAGGTCTTACCAAAGAAAAATCTCATGGAGCGAAGATCTTGGAAGTATGAACCGATTCATAGCTCATAGAAGGGCAAGTTAAAAAAGAATACATGGCAAGAGAGCCAGAGTTAGCTAAGTATCTGACAAAAGTCAGGTCCTTGGAGCGGAGGTTCCAGGAGTTCACAGTCAGATACATCCCAAGAGCGGAAAACACACACGCAGATGAGCTAGCAAAAGCCATAGCAAATAACCTCCGCATGCCATCTAGTACCTTCTACCAGGTTGCTAACAAGCCAGCCTCGGAGACCATGACTAGAGCTTTCAAGATAGTAATGCTCACACAGGGAGAAGATTGGTGACAAAGCATAATCGATACCCTAAACAATGTTAGCCATCCAGAAGAAGAGTCGGAGATGCTAAGAATGGTAGCACAACCCAGGAACTACACAATAGTGGAAGGTAACCTATACAAGAAAGGGGTGGTACAGCCGATGTTAAAGTGCATCTCGCAAAAAGAAGGTACAGTGCTATTACAAGAGATCCATTCTGGGCACTGTGGCTCGCACATAGGCCCCAGAGCTTTATCCGCAAAAGCCTTATGGCAGGGATTTTACTGTCCAATGCACATCAGAGATGCAGAGAATGTAGTAAAGACTTGCGAAGCTTGTCAAAATTTTTCACCACACCAAAAGAAACCTTCGGTGAAATCTCATCTCATTCAACCGACTTGGCCTCTGCAAAGGTGGGGAATAGAGTTGGTAGGCCCACTACCACCTTCGCAAGGGGGAAACAGATTCGCAATTGTCGCCGTTGAGTATTTCACCAGATGGATAGAGGCTAAACCCCTAGCTACCATAACCTCTGAGTTACTAAAGAAGTTTTTCTAGCAGAATATCATATGCAGATTCGGAATACCAAGGATAGTAACTATGGACAATGGCAAACAATTTGACTCTGAGAAGTTCAAGGAGTTCGGTAAAACCATGGGCACGAAAATAGCTTTCACGTCTGTGTACCACCCAGAGTCCAATGGGGCAGTAGAAAGAGCGAACAGAGTGGTTTTCTCAGCAATATCAAAAACATATTCAATCTCCGCAAGGGAAAATGGGTTAATGAGCTGCCAAAGGTTACCTGGTCACACAACACAATAGTGTCGAGGACAACAGGCCATACACCGTTCAAGCTCCTATACGGAGAAGAGGCCATGCTCCCGAAGGAGATAAAGCACCAAAGTCTGCGTGTGCTAAAGCAAGCACAAGCAGAGGACGAGGACTATGCCAAGGAGATCGTTGAGGAAACAAGACTCGAAGCAGTTGATAATATCACCAAATATCAGCAATGTTGATGGTGGATAACATCAACATTTTATAGTTAAATAACATATAAAAGGATGATATCGCTAGAGTCTAGGGTTTGATTCTAATGGATTCCACGAGTTTTAGTGCTTTCACTTGTTTTGCAGGAAGTATCTCAAAAGAGGGATTAGAGTGCACCATTGCAAAGAGCTCATCAAGACAATCGAAATAGACATATCATTAGCCCCATTTGGAGTCCAGAATCAAAAGATATGAATCACGACCATTAGTATAAATTTCAGGGACCTAAAGGACAAAAGAAGACACCACGTCGAAGATGGGACCCACCTGACATTGAGCCAGGGCGCCCACCCCCAAGGCCCAGGGTGCCCACCCTGCTCTGGTGGCAACACATATCCAGCTTCTGGAACCTTCTTCTAACGGACCTCGAGATCCAATCTAGGCCGTCCAACGAAGTCGGTTTGATCCAATGGCTGAGATTTATCTCTCGGTGCTATAAATAAAGAGGCAGACCACCCCCCTGAAACCCGAAGTCAGATCCTCATGACAAGAGCCAGAGAGCATAATTGAAATTAGCTACTACGAATATAGTTAGCAATCAAGATTAGACTAATTCTAAGAATTAGTCTATGATTAGAAATAGTTTAGATCTATTAATGAGTGGATTAGAGAAGGTTTGGCCTGTCGGTGCTTCTCTGATGTATTCTGCGGGATCAAGTTCTTCATGAGAAGAACTTGCTTCTAAGATTCTCTGGTGAGTCAACTTCTTATTAAAGTAAGCATTGGTTTATATTGTTCTTCTTGTTTGCAACTCTCTTTTGAGTACCTTAATCTTGGTTATTCTTGATTAAGAGAGTAATTCTTAGTGTAAGCATGGTGCTTAGATTAGGGTTACTTGTGAATGCCCCCTATTGGCCCGGATTCGGTCATAGTATCATGAAGGTGACTTTTATAGCTTCATTGAATCCTCTGTAGCCCACCTATCGTCAATAGGCGAACGGTAGACTTTTGTCTGTTCTTATTAGAGTCAACTCTGTCTTGCTCTTTTAAGAATTGGCATCCTAGATAGAACAATATAAAATAAGGTTTATGAAGGTTTGAATTAGATACACTTGAGGAGTCTCCTTTATCTGCTAGTTTCTTAAGTCCCTTGATTGTGAAGTTGGGTTAAGTTAGATCTTAGCTTTATTCACCTACTGTTCCTTTGGGTTCGATATTAAAATTGGGTTAATCTTGGTGAAGTGCTACAACCGTATTTCTATCTGTGCACTTGCGGATATCTTGTCTTTAATATGTGCATATAATAAATACCAGCAAGCATTTCTGGCGCCGTTGCCGGGAAATGGTAGTTTTGCTGGATAGTAATGAAAGAGTCTAACTTAATCTTGTATTATACTTTTATCTTTTACTTTTATTTATCTTTTTAGTTTTTTCTTATTTTTTTGTTTACTATGGATTTTATTTTCTATTTTTATCTATCACTGTGCTGCACCCATAAGTATGAGCTTTAGGCCATTAGAATCTTTAAAGTCTATCTTAACACCAGGCTATGAGCTATGCCTACGGTTAGTTATCATTTTTACACTAGTACCGGATTTCTTTTTTGTGGCGGGCGGATTTCATTTTGCGTGGCGGGCACAGCTGCCCGTCACCCACGAGAGGTCACAGTTAATCATGGCCTTTCGCGTGGTGGGCGGCCGTGCCCGCCACGCATAAATGTGATAGCCGTGGCGAGTGGGCATAGCGCGCCCGCGCATAATAATATTAACCGTGGCGGGCAACATAACGCGCCCGCCACGGTTAATATTATTATGCGTGGCGGGCGCGTTATGTTGCCCGCCACGGCTTGATTTTTTTAAAAAATAAAATAAAATGCCAATATGCACATATGCATATATATACAGCTATCAATCCATACACACATATATATAAGAAAGACAGATACTCAAATATATATCATACATATATATACATCGATTCCGTTCGTATCCATATATACATGTTTCACCGATCCATTCATTCATATCCAACAAAAGTATGAGTTAATTACAAGATCCATACAAAAGTGTGAGCTAGAAGGTAACTGGATGAAGATAGTCCTTAAGGTCTAGCATGCTGTCCCATTTCCTGAGGGGCTCAAACTCCGGAAGCAGGCCCAGCTCACTGTCCTCCAAAAAGAAAGGCTGGCCTTCATGCACTACCTGGTCTAGAACAAACTTGCATATGTCTCCTACTGTGCGCTTGAACCGCATCTCATCGGTTGCCTTTTGTACTATCCTGTACCACTTGTTTTTTGCGTCCTTGAGCTGTTGGTAGCTGCTGGAGTACTTTTTGCAGGCCCTGAGGTACTCACAGATGAAGAAACCACACAAGTTTGATCCATATGGTTGTTTGAGGCACTGCACACAATAAACCAATGTTAGTAGTAATATAGAAGCAATAGGAGGTCGTACTAAGGAAAATTAGGTTGCATATACGTACCGGGAAATCTCGCCTGATTTTGAGTCTATTTCCATTGCGCTCCTTACACTTCTGGGACCTTCGATCCCAGCTGTCCGGATCCTTCAAGTACTACTTGTAAGAGCTGTACGAAATGCACTATATTGTCAACGATGATATTCGACTCTAGTAATTGAATAAGGAGTTCATCACTTACAATTTCAAGACTTGTTCAAAGTGTCGGTAGCCAAGCGGGTTTGTGTCCCTTAGTGAGTCAAAGATCACGGCCCTCCCGTCCTAAGGAAAGATCATCCAACAAATCCAATGTCCTTCAATTCCTTTTCCGTATTGGTGAGCTGCCAGAATACATCGATACCCCTTTGGCTTGATCTTTTTCATTGCCGCTATTATGTACTCTGCTAATTCCAACTTCCTATCTTGAATTTCCTTATCCCATATCTTTTCTCTCTCCGTATGCATCAAGTCCACCATACTTGGATGGTCCCATGGTAGTTGATAACCGATGATCTGTCTCTCACAAATGTGCGATGGAGAGAGATAAATAATACCATTGTTTAACTTCCTGCCCGCATCGGCCATCAACCTACAAGGACATGTGGTTGTGGCATAAGTACTTTTGAAACAAAGAATCTATATAAGGATGCAAGGGACATGTGGAAGTAAAATTGCACTTACATAGCAAACAAGGTTTGGGCAACGTCAAGGTCCTTTCGACGAAATACTCTCGACATGTCTTCGAAATCAACGACAAACCGGCAATCAATGTGGTAGTGGAAGTACTCCTTAGGAAGTAGGACAGTGAAGCTATGCAATCCTCATTTTACGCACTCTATATACCATAAATGGAATTTCCGAGCCTCCCAAGTCTCGACATCGATGAGCTGGGCCTTAGGTATCATGAACTTCCCATACTCGAAGTTGCCGGGGCATTCGTCCGAGACGAACCCGACATGAGGTGGGGATTTTGGCCTGAAAAAGCGATGCTACAAATGTTAGCTAGGTTGTGAATATAATAACATATTACAGCTCATTGTTTGAGCGGGGCATACCTTTCAGACCGAATATTTAATAACTGGCAGGGCCTCTCGGGTGACGCCTGCTTGTCGGCTACGACCTCCTCTTCATCGAATGTCGGCTTCTTCAGTGGTGGAGGGCATTTGCTAGTTCCAGCTCCTTTCTTCTTCCCCGGTGCTTGAGGTGTTAGTGGTTGGAGGCCTCGAGTGTAGATGGGTGTCTCGTCCCCTACTCTCTCCTTAGGATTTGGCACTGAGTTTTCCCTAGTTGCTTCCTCGCCTATCGGCTGCCCCTTAGGTGCCGGCTCCTCAGGTGGTGGCGGGTCCTTAGCAGGGGGAGTACTTGAACCATGAGGAGGGTCGTTGCCTCCGCCGTCCCCACCATCATCATCATCATCGGAAGAATCACCATAGGGGTCCGGCAGAGTACTCGGGGGCGCTCTCGTCTGTGGTGAACAGGATGGTGAACTCAATATAGACATGTTCAGCACAATGTCCACCTTGGGCCACAGTATATTGTAACACAGAGCAGTGACAAGAGTCTTGACCCCATTATGAGCGGGATACTCCAGCTCGAAGTCTTCATAATCCGGCGTCACATACCCAATGTTGACTTCAGCACATTCTGGAGGGATCTCATGCACTTCGTACTCCCTGCAAGATCCGGGAGGATATACCGCCCCCTCGGCCACTGGCTTCTTCTAGCCCAACCTACCGATAGGCACCACGAGTACGCACCGTGTCATTTTGGTGATATCATCCACGGGAGTCCTGACGGCCAACTGCATAGGTGCTGGAGTGGGCACTGGCATACCAGTGTTGCGGAACATCTGGTTCTGGATTTCGACCATCTTGGGGTCATTGCTCGTGAAAGCCTCTTTGATGGACTGGCTGATCATTTGTTGCAAGGCCTCATCACGGCCTTCCTGTCTCAAACCCTCCTTGTACCTCTGCCTCATGTGATACGAGGCAACATCTGACTACCATGAGCCCACTGTCGCCCAACTCTTCCTGGAGCTCATGCCATGGACGCGGCTGCGATGCTCGGGGTTTCCCAAGGACAAGGTCAGCGCATCGTGTCCCCGACGAATCTCAAGGCTCCCGCTGTTCTTAGCCGTAGTGGCCTCTATGACCTTCTTCTCGACCTCCTTGATCTGAGGCGCGGTGCGGGCCTCTGGCTTCTTGGGCTTGTGGCCGTAGAGGAAGTCCCGGGTCCTTTCATCACAGCCCTCATACGGATCTGGCTCTCCAGCTTCCTTTCTTCTCCTTTCTTCGGCCCGCCACGCCGGCTTGTGTCCGGCATACCCAATATTGCCCATGTGGTGGGGCAGTCAGTTCTGTTTTGCTAGCTCTGTGAACTTCTCGCTCTTCGCCTTTGCTTCGGGCGTGTTTAGTCTTTTGCAGAACTCTTCCCATACTTCTTCTGAGATCATGGTGTATTTGGTGAAGGGTAGGCGTCCTTTCTGCATAAAGTCTTTGTTGAGCCTGTACTTCCAGTTCCGGACGCATCTTCCTGCGAGGAAGTAAACATGCTGCTCTACCTTTTCCATATCGGCGCCTTGCGGATACCGGAACCGTTTCTACATCTCGCCCCACACCTAGAACTTGTCAGTGTCGGGGACGGCTTTCCAGTCTTCCCAAAGAATGGAGACCTTATCTTTCACGAAACACGAACACTGAGAGCTGTACTTCGCGGCGACTTTAGTGGGCATCACTAGCTTGCCCTGTGGCCCCAACTCTTGAATGACATGGACCTCACTGGTCTTCTTGTGCCTCCCATGTTCTCCCCTTCTCAGCTTCGGCTTGTCTCCCTTTCCTTTGCCTGAAGAGGTGGCCGTGGACGTAGGGGGGTTTGTTGCTCTGAGGTGCCTGTGGAGGTAGCGGCGGATTGTTCAGCCTGTAATTCCTAAACCCTAGGCTGCTTGCTTCATGCTTGGACCCTCGGGTTGTAATTAGGATCAACTTCCTCCTCTGTACGTTTCCTTTTACCCTTAGACGGACTATACGATGCTCCGCTTGCATACTCGGAACTAGAGCCACTGGAGCTAGGTGACTCCCATACAAGACCTTTAGGCTGGTCCTGTTGATTCGCCATTTCAAGCTACAAATATATAGTGTGCATTAGTAGTAGTATATAGGAGGAGTAGACAAGCTGTTGACACCTGTTATAGCATAATATTATTAGTCAATTAACATGAAATAAGGGCTCAAGTTGGATATCAACATAAGTCTAGGGGTCTAACTAATATATTTCCACGAGTTTTGGTATTACGTGACTTTGCGAGGGACTAAATGAGATAAAAACAGAAGAAGATTGATGAGAATCGAAGAGTTTACATCCCATATGATGACAAAACTTAACTGTGAAGTAACTCAACTCGAAATGTGGACTAAAACACTCTAGAAGATACCGGAAGAAACGGGGAAACGAGAGGGAGAGGGCTTGACACCCTGGCGGCCGCCAGAGCCATTTAGGCCGCCGCCGGTGGGGGTCACCCCCTGTCGGCCTCATCTTTTTATGTCGGCTTACCACCGACCTTGAGGTTGTATCTACACCGTTGCTGGAGGTCGGTTTGATCCAAGGGTCCCCGTTTATCGCCAAGTGCTATATAAAGAAGACCACGACCCCCGTGGTGAAACCCTAACTCATACCAAGTCATTATCAATTCATATCGGTGAGTTCATCTCAACTCAAGTCCAACCAAGTCTAGACCTAAGCCCTAGTTCATCATATTAGAAGTAGTTAGCTACCTAGCTAGTTCTAGAGGAAGTCAAGTTCATCTTGATTCCTGATAGTCAAGAAGTAGCGGGATCATCGTTCTCGTGGCTTCTCTCTTGTATTCGATCCGTAAGTATTATTATCGAAATACAATTGATATGACTTTGATCTATATCATGATTATATTCTTATTGATATGTATCCATGCATGCTATGATTATATGTTTAGTTTAGTGAGTTTGTCTTATATCTTATGCATGGAATTGTATAGCATCCACGTAGATGATCACTATGTGGGTGATAAACAATGTGTAAACGTGGTGTTTATACAACGTTTATCTGCAATTGCACCCTACATTTCGGGACATGTGGTAGATCGCGGGAGTGACAGTCCTGTTGAGTCCTTTGGAGTCCACCCTCCGAATGCTAGGCCAAGTTGAGCTATAATTACGGTGATGATTAAGTTTCGGGTCCTTGATTGTCATTGGTAGTTGCTTACCATGTGTAGATGTATTACAACCTTGCCATGATAGCTAGATGTATTGCACTAATTGTAGTATTCATTGACATATGATTAGGAGTATCTTAGGAATATTCTTTCTATTCTTTCTATAACATGCTAATAGCTCATTTGATACTAGTGGCATATGATGATCTTAGACTTGGGTAGTTATCATTTATTTAATTATCTTTATCTTGTGACTTATCCTGTTGAGTATTGTTAGATGCATATGGCTACTCTGCATTATACAACTGCAAGTGGATCTCATAAGTAAATCACAATCTAAATCATTATACCCCTCTCTCTACTTTCCATAGACTCCCCTTCCCCTGTGGTAAAATATAAATACGATACGGATTACTCCCGGTGTGAAGTGCTACGATGGTATTTCTATCTATGCGCTTTGCGAGATATCATGTTCATTCTTTTATCAAGGCCTATCAAGAATACCATACCCGCATTTCTTAGAGCGTCATTGCTAGGATGACAGACTAGTGTGTAGGTAAAGCCTAGAAATGAGTGGTATACCTTGAGTACATATCCTGGTGAGATTAACTCCACTATGGATAATGATGCTAAGATTGCACCCCACAACTAACACCGCCTAACTTCGCCTTTGTTGGATCGTGAGATTAATTCCACATCCAAGCTAACATGATTAGATAGATACCTCATATATTTCTTTCGCCTTCCTAATTTGGATCGTGTAAGAAATATCAACACAAGCTCAATTCAAAATTGCAGAAAGAGAAAAATAAAAATATTGGCTCAGATATAGCCCCCTTGTGATCACATCGCTTCTAAACTGGTTGCTTTGTACAAGCCGTCCTAGTTTAGCAGCTTCCAAGTAGGGGGACATTCAATCATCATAGCCGTTGCCTCAGCCCCAATAAGTTCATGTCATTGCATATATGCCACTGCCTCAGCACTGATAAGTTTAAAGGGTTCCACATCATTGCATAAAAGGGTTCACATCTCAAAATTGATAGTAAGTAGAGAGAAAAGAAATCAAAGTCATGAGAATAGGTGTTTAAACATGACAATAGGGGTCCTCGACAAACCATGACAGTAGGACAGCACTAACACAGTTTGAAACTATACCAACATGTCCAATTAGGCCAACATCCAAAATTCAAGCTAATTAGGCCAACATATGAGAATAGGTAGGCAACAGCCAACATATGAGAATGAGAATGGGGACCCAACAGCCAACACAGGCAGTTTAAATGAGAGTAGTAGCCATGTCCAAAAGGTTGTGACAATAGTAAGTAGAGAGAGAAGAAATCAAAGTCATGAGAATAGGTGTTTAAACATGACAGTAGGGGTCATCCTCGACAAACCATGACAGTAGGACAGCACTAACATAGTTTGAAACTATACCAACATGTCCAATTAGGCCAACATGTCCAATTAGGCCAACATCCAAAATTCAAGCTAATTAGGCCAACATATGAGAATAGGTAGGCAACAGCCAACATATGAGAATGAGAATGGGGACCCAAAACAAATATAGTGTCATCAGTTTCAAAAACAAATATAGTGTCATCAGTTTTGAGAGAAATCAAAAACAAATATGCTCAGATTATCCAATTTTGCATCACAGGCGGTGGCACATACACTCAAATGCTCAGATTATCCAATTTTGCATCACAGGCAGTGGCACATACACTCAAATGGTCAGATTATCCAATTTGGCATCACAGGCAGACATTAATTTAGGCAACAATATGACAGTGCAACAAAGAATATCATCAAATAAAAAATACAGAGAACCAGAGGAGGAGCAAGTAAACCAGTGGAAGATGGAGCACGCCGAGTCGATCGATGAAGCAACCCGGCACCGACAGGCACCACCAGAGGGTCGCCGGCGGGGACGGGGAGCAGGAAACCGGGCACTGACGATGGCGGCGGCCGGAGTTAGGGTTCCACACGCCCCAGCTAGCGGACGGAGGTGGAGGAGGACGACGGCTAGAGGAAGGAGCAGCGCAGACGGCCCGGCGAAGCGCGCGAAGGTCACACGGCACGGACGTGGCGGGGGGACGGTGGCGACCCGCGGTGGGGACGGCGGCGGCGGTGACGGTGGCGGCGGATTCTGGCGACTCTTTGGCGACCCATCGCGATTGCGCGTGGCGGGCTGGATGTGGCGCACGAAGCGGGCTGGGGGAGGGGGGCGAGGGCGAGGTCACCGCGGCGGCGAAGGAGGAGGACGACGGGCGCGGAGGAGGGCGGCGGCGAAAAATCCGCGAGCTCTTCGGGGTCAATTTGAAAACCCGTCAAGACACTTAGCGTTTATGGAGCCGGGCGTGCATTTTATAGGTGGGACGATTTTGCGTGGCGGGCGTATTAGGATGCCCGCCACGCACGCCATAACCGTGGCGGCGCCTTATGATGCCCGCCCACGCAAAACATTAACCGTGGGGGCGCCTTGTGACCCCGCCACGCAAAATATTAACCGTGGCGGGCGGATTAGGGCGCCCGCCACGCAAAATATTTTACAGAAAATTTTAGAAAAATTATTTTAAATTAGAACAATTTGATTTTAAATGGGATAAAATTCTGAAAAATTGTTATAAATTGAGAAAAAATTCTTAAAATGGTTTTAATACCTTTGTATTCAAAGTTTTTTGAAACTAGGTCGTTTAGTGGTCCGTTTGACCAAGGTTTGACTAGGTCAAACTTTTGACTTTTTAAAACTCTAGTTTTTCAAAGCCCTAGACGTCCTCGATTCGAAAAGTCATGGATACCACTTTTGTTAAGCTCTCCAAGATCTACATTTGGTATTAGAGTCAACTTTTCATTTTTCAAACTTTTGACACCTCGAAATTTGAAATTTGAATTTTTTACACATTCGGACGACATTTCGAAGCCCCAGACGGCCTAGATTCGAAAAGTCATGAATACGAAAAGTTCATAACTCATCAAGATCTACAATTCATATATAGGTCATTTTTGCATACGAGAAAGTGTTACGAACGTGTAGTTCAAAACTCACTAGTCTCCCCCGTAGTTCCTGAAACTCTGTGTGAGATATATGATTTTAGGACTACTGTTTTCTGACACTTTCTTATATGCAAAAATGACCTATACACCAAGTGTACATCTTGATGAGTTCTATCAACTTTGTATTTAAAGTTTTTTGAAACTAGGTCGTTTAGTGGTCCGTTTGACCAAGGTTTGACTAGGTTAAACTTTTGACTTTTTAAAACTCTAGTTTTTCGAAGCCCTAGACGTCCTTGATTCGAAAAGTCATGAATACCACTTTTGTTAAGCTCTTCAAGATCTACATTTGGTATTAGGGTCAACTTTTCATTTTTCAAACTTTTGACGCCTCGAAATTTGAAATTTGAATTTTTTACACATTCGGACGACATTTGAAGCCCAGGCACGGCCTAGATTCGAAAAGTCATGAATACAAAAAGTTCATAACTCATCAAGATCTACAATTTTAGGTCACTTTGCATACGAGAAAGTGTTACGAACGTGTAGTTCAAAACTCACTAGTCCCCCCGTAGTTCCCGAAACTCTATGTGAGATATATGATTTTAGGACTCTTGCTTTTTCTGACACTTTCTTATATGCAAAAATGACCTATACACCAAGTGTACATCTTGATGAGTTCTATCAACTTTGTATTCAAAGTTTTTTGAAACTAGGTCGTTTAGTGGTCCGTTTGACCAAGGTTTGACTAGGTCAAACTTTTGACTTTTTAAAACTCTAGTTTTTCGAAGCCCTAGACGTCCTCGATTCGAAAAGTCATGAATACCACTTTTGTTAAGCTCTTCAAGATCTACATTTGGTATTAGGGTCAACTTTTCATTTTTCAAACTTTTGACGCCTCGAAATTTGAAATTTGAATTTTTTACATATTAGGATGACATTTGAAGCCCCGCACGGCCTAGATTCGAAAAGTCATGAATATGAAAAGTTCATAACTCATCAAGATCTACAATTCATATATAGGTCATTTTTGCATACGAGAAAGTGTTACTTAACGTGTAGTTCAAAACTCACTAGTCTCCCCCAGTAGTTCGAAACTCTCGGTGAGATATATGATTTTAGGGACTCTTTTTTTTCGACACTTTCTTATATGCAAAATGACCTATACACCAAGTGTACATCTTGATGAGTTCTATCAACTTTGTATTCAAAGTTTTTTGAAACTAGGTCGTTTAGTGGTCGTTTGACCAAGGTTTGACTAGGTCAAACTTTTGACTTTTTAAAACTCTAGTTTTTGAAGCCCTAGACGTCCTCGATTCGAAAAAAGTCATGAATACCACTTTTGTTAAGCTCTTCAAGATCTACATTTGGTATTAGGGTCAACTTTTCATTTTTCAAACTTTTGACGCCTCGAAATTTGAAATTTGAATTTTTTACACATTCGAACGACATTTCGAAGCCCCTGCATCGCATAGATTCGAAAAAGTCATGAATACGAAAAGTTCATAACTCATCAAGATCTATAATTCATATGTAGGTCATTTTTGCATACGAGAAAGTGTTACGAACGTGTAGTTCAAAAAGCTCAAAAATTGTTTAAATTGAGATAAAATTCAGAATAATAAGTATAATCTGACAAAAAATCCAGAAAATTGTTTACATCAGAATAATTGCAATTAAATAGAGATAAAATTCAGAATTATTTCATGTCACTACATTATTACATATCATTTTGGTCTTTGGTGCATTGGCGGTCTTCTTTTCGCCATCGGGCGGGTCCATGGCATCATTTTAGTCTTGTCGGGATTGATTCTGTCCTCAATGGCCTTATCTTTTCTGGAAAATCTGTAAAGAGGTTGAACTCATCATAGTTGTTGTATGTTTTGGGACTCTGGACCCCATCAGCTCCCACGATCCGCTGCTTTCCTGCCACAACAATATGTCTATTTATGTTCTCCGCGTTCATATAGTAGGCTACTTGTGCGACATCGGATGCAAGTACCCACCGATCATCTTTCTACCGGACACTTTGAAGGTTCACGGTGGTTAGCCCAAAATCATCCACTAGAAGCGCCCCCCGGGCTTGACCCACTGGCAACGAAAAATGGTTACCTGTAGGTTACCGCCATAGTCAAGTTCCCATATTTCTTCGACTTGTGCGAAGCATGTCATCTTCTCCCCTGTCACATTGTTGATGCCCTCATATCGAACACCGCTATTCTGTGATGCACCCTTCTTGTCCTTCTCTTTTGTGTGGAACTTGTACCCATTGACATCATACCCTTGCCACGTGGTGATCCGCGCATGGGACGGGGCGACACAAGCTTCTTCTTTGTCGCATCATCTCACGGGGAATGTTTTGCTTTTGGAGCCACCGGAGGAAACTGTTCTTGTGTTCCTTTCTACGCCCAATCCTTCGAGCAGTTCTTGCGCTTCCTACTTGCACGGCGGAGCTCTTTGAGGTGCTTTTTTAACGTATGTGTCCATGATCACCAATTGATGAAGGATGCTGTAGTGAGCTTATAGCACTTTTTCCCTAGGTACGTCGGTACGTGCTTTTCGGCCCGCGCACCCCATCCCTGAGGTTCTTCCTTCATGTTGATGTACTGGAAGCCCAATAGCCATCCATCTTTTATGTACTTCATACACCAGTTCACGGCCACCTGGCTTGTGTATGCCTCGATCATAGAGCCCTCTGGGTAAGCGCGGTTATGATTGAATCGATTGAGGGTAGACATTAGTCGCTCAGTGGTCCACATCGCCTGTAGGTACATGGGTCCCAGCTGTTCTATCTGATCAACCATGTGCATCATCGGGTGTGGCATAATGTCAAAGAACGACGGATTGGGAAACACATCTCTATCGGCAAATTTTTTCCGGCGTGAACTCCTTTCAGCGCAGGCAGATCTGCTTTGGCAATTACCTTCTGGGTGATTTGGTTAAAGAAGTATGACAACCTTGTGACCACCATCTTCATGTATTTTGGATGAATAGCTTTGATCACAATTGGAAGAAACACCGTCAGCATGATGTGAGCATCGTGTGCATTGAAGTTTGTCATTGTGAGGTCTTTCATCGATACCAGACTCTTGATGTTGGAAGAGAAACCGGTTGGTACCTTGATACCCCTAATCAACCAACACATAGCCAACTTTTCATCTCTCGTTAGGTTGTAGGCCGCACCTGGGAGTTCGACCTTACCGTTCGGAAGCCGTGTAGCATGAATTTCCAGTCGGATGCCCATGTTAACAAGATCTTGACGTGACTTGACACCACCCTTCGTCTTCAACTTGATATCCATTAGGAGACCAATCGTGCTTTCGAAGACATTTTTCTCAAGGTGCATAGAGTCAATCGCATGGGGTGTATGCAGTATCTTCCAGTACTTTAGATACTTGAAGAAAATTGACTTCTTCTTGAAAGGAACGGCAGGAGGCGCTTCTTCCTCCAATTTATCCCTCTTTCTCTTCATTGTCTTGGAGGTGCCATCTTCCTGATCATCTTTCTTCTTCTTTTTCTTTCCAAACTCGCACTCCAAGTCCTTCACCATGTCAAACACCTTCGGACCATAACTAGTTGGTGCCGGCTGAGGTTTTGACTCGCCCTTGTCATCAAAGTATATATTCATTTTTCCATCTCTATACCTATGCTTACTGCAGAGGAAGCGTCTGTGTTCCATGTACACGTTTTGGTGGATCCTTCGGGTAAGTGGAGCAGGTTTCTTCGATGCAAGCTACACAAGGCGGTCTTCCCTTTAATCCGCCCGATAATGAAAAAAACCGGGCGGGGTAATCGGTGATGGTGACAAAGATGATGGCACGAAGAGTGAACTTCGCTGCGGTGCGCATCAACCATCGACCCCATCATCAACTAGTACCGCATCTCCTCCATGAACGGCTCTAGGAACACATCTATATCGTTTTGCCGGGCCGCTTCCGGTCCGTAAATGAGCATGGTGAGCAAAACATACCTCCGCTTTTGACAAAGATGTGGAGGTAGATTGTCCATGGTGAGGACGAACCGACCCACGTCTTGTGTGTGCTGCTTTCGGATCACCGAATGGGTTCATTCCGTCGGTACTCAATGCAAACCTAACGTTCTGGGCTCCCTCGCAAAGTCGGGGTAGGTGGCGTCAAAGTCTTGCCACGCTTAGCATCCGAAGGGTGTCGTAGCTTCCGTCATCCTTTACACAATCGCTAGATGCATGCCGAGGTCATGTGCTTAGCATCCTCGGGGTTCCCATCTGAGAGCCCGTAGGCGTCGATGACGGGAAGGTACCACATTGACAGCGCTGGACGTTTCCTCCGCGTGTAACCTTCCTCTTCCTCGTCCTGCGTTGACATCATCTTCTTCACTGCCGCACTGGTTTTCTTCGCCCCCTTCTTCTTTTTTTTTCGCCCGTCCTGCTTCCTCATTGAGCTCATCGTCCACGCGACATCTGACATTCCGCTTGTATCGACTAGCACCCGGTCGCGGACAAGCGGTCAAATTCTCGTCTTGTCGCCCGATATAGGATCGATGGTTAGGGCAGGCATCGAACTTCTTGAGTTTCATTGCCACTGGCCGAATCAACTTCTTAGCACGATACATATTAGCAGGAACCTTGTTAGGCGTTGGATACATGGTAGCAAGGTAACTTACGAGCTCATTGAAGCTAGTGTCAGACCAGCCATGACGAGACTTCAACATCAGCAAATTAAGGTTAAAACTCAGCGCCGTGTAACCCTTCGGATTGTCTTTGTAAAGCAGATCAATTGCTGCCTGCTTCATCTATTTGAAATTCTCCAACCATCTCGGGCAGCCAAACAAAATGTCGTCCTCATCGAGTCGGTTCACCAAATCTTCAAAAACCTGGACATCCTCAGGCTGCATCATAGGAGTCTCCTGCTCGCCATCCCCTCCACCACCACCACCACCGTCATCATCGTCGTCGTCGACGTCAGCCGTGCTTTCAAATATATCAGATGGAATTGGATCGGCTGGTGGACTTCCTGGTACTGGATCGGCCGGGGGATTTCCTTCTCTTGGATCGATCGGCCGGTGGATCGGAAGGGTGGAACTTCTTTGCCCGTGAAAAGTCCGGACCAAATAGTCCTTGACGAAACCATGCATGATTAGGTGAGATCGCACCATGGTGTCGCTTTTAGCTTTGAGATTCTTTTGCAAATGGCGCAAGGACGGATAATCACCTCGTTGAATTATCTCGCTTATGTCGCTTCGCTCGAGCAACAAACTTTTTCACCTCATCATAGTATTCGTCCTCAACCCTCTTTATCTCATACATCCAGTGGGCTCGGCACCTCTCCATCCTGTCTCCCTGCTCTTCATGAAAGCTAAGTGCCGTTATATAGTACTCAAACCGAAAAAAAAAAAGAAGAAGAAGAGAGGATGAGAGCAGAGAAAATCAGTTTTCT
>JADLZK010000016.1:0-73385 GCA_015847255.1 Hyparrhenia diplandra
CTGTGGTAGAAATACTGTTTATGATTTATGTGCCATTTATGTTGCATTCTTAGGAAATTCATAGTAAAATAATTATTAGGAGTTTGGTCATGAAACTTTTTTGGAGATGCTGATGTTGATGTGATCTAGCAAATAGTGAAGGTAGATCTGTGGTTCCATACTTTTTCGTAGTACAAAGTATTTTCATGCCTAGTCTTTATGCGAGCTTGCCATTTTTGTGTAGGCTGTTATAAGCATGTTTTGGCTATGAAATTTTTATGGTAGTGTTACCATGTCAGTATCATGCTACAGTAATTTTTGTAGACTTTTCTAAGATGTTTTCATATTTATCTCTTTTATGTTGCATGCAAAATGCTTTAGAAATGCATGGTAATATTAGGGTAATAAGTTTTGGGTAGTGTACTTTCTGTTCTTATGATTTTTAGGAGCTTTTAGTAAGGTTAGATTGCTGGTTACATGATTTGCTACATTGAGCTATATTCTAAGTTGCATTGCAATTCATATTATGCATATGTGATGATGTGTAGATAGCCTTTATCATTTCATGCAATTTATTTTATGTTTTATGTTGACCAGCATGTTTATATATTAGATTTATGTCTCTTTCACCTGCTGTTCAAGTTTGATAAGATTTGCTTAGGTAGTTTGGGAGTTATAGGTGTTGCATGTTTGATTGTTGCCTGAAAACAGAGCTACTATTTTTTCTGTTTTTCGTGCAGTAGATGTCAGAATCTGGTCGAGAGTGCTTATATGAGTTGTAGATAGTTTTATAAGCTTTCCAACGAGTATTTGTTTGCTGTGTTTCGAGTTGTAGAACTTCGGTTAGGTCTGTTTTAGTGATAACATACCCGGCTGTCCTGTGCTGTCCATATATGATGTTTTGTGCATTTTGGTTTTGCATCATTCTTGTTATTGCTGCCATGGAAGAGATATGCACTTAGTCATTTAGCATGAGTAGTTCTCATCATCACATATGCATCATGTTCATGTCATTACTTGTGCATTCACCATACTTATGCACCTGTCTTTGCATATGCATTCATATCAGGATTAACCCAACGGATCACGCTTCTGGAGAACGAGGATCAGGAAGTGGAGGAGAACCATTTGGAAGTGCAGCAAGGAGGATGCCTAGGAGACGCCGTTCTGGTCGTTGAGTTCGTTGAGTTCCTGAGTGCTAGGAGTGCTAACCGTCAACTTTGTGAAGGCAAGCCCCGGAGCATTCTAAGCCTCCACCCATTCTTTTTATAAAATGCACTTTGAGTATAACTTTATATGTTGCATTGGTGATAGGCGTTGATCGAAACCGTTGATGCATATATTCCTACCTTGTCCACTTTATATATGAACACCTGAAGCTTCACTAGTATTGGTACGATACATGCTTAGCCTTGCAAATTAGATCGGTAGAAGTCGGGTGATTTCCTGTCGCTGCGAGATATAGGTGGTTACTTGCTATCATGGAAACATAACCATATGTTGAGGTATAATTAAGCTGAGACCGGGCGGGAATTGCTGTAGTGGAGAAGTATCAAGGCATGAAGGTCTTGAGGGTTACATCTCCCCGCCTGTGTCGGTTAAGGACCGAACGTTGTTGGACATCAGTCGAGATTGAACGCAGCCTCTCACTTAGCTGGCCGGATAAGTCGTTCCGACCGCGAAGTCGTAGAACTGTGATCGGGCCGGCACGTGGACGCTTAACGGACCTCATGGGAGGAGAAGTAGAGGTATGCTCGGGCACGGGCGATGTATCGGACAGTGGCGTTCTTGATCCGGACACC
Organism: Hyparrhenia diplandra; assembly: GCA_015847255.1. Lineage (NCBI taxonomy): Eukaryota > Viridiplantae > Streptophyta > Magnoliopsida > Poales > Poaceae > Hyparrhenia > Hyparrhenia diplandra. The sequence goes on from JADLZK010000016.1 coordinate 1,782, forward strand.
CGGTTGGCCCGAGATGAGGGGGGTTGCCGCCACGCCCGCGATTTGTATCCCGAACAGTTCCAACGGTGACCTAATGCCCCTCGACGGAGGAAGTATGGGTGAGTGTGATGGATTTATCGCCAGCTGGTTAGTAATCGATTCAAATCACCATCTCTCCTGGACAGTGAGAAACTTGACTGTTCTTCCATTCATCGTAGTAATGTTTATGGAACATGATGATGGTTATGATATAATATGGTTACCACTATTCTCTTAATCTTAATCAAGTGTTTGCTCTAGAATAGGTGCAAACTAAGATGTTAAGCTTTACTTAAAATGTGATGCTAAAATATTGAAAGTAAGGACTCATGTTAGAAATGCTATTTTCTGCAAATTTATGCTATCCAACTAGCTCCACCAAATAAGCCTTGCATATCCTTGAGAGTCTTTTTATTTTCTCTCCTGTCGGGTAAGTCTAGCTGAGTATTTGTGTACTTTCGGGGTTTTATTCCCATTGTTGCGAGGTTATTAGGTGAGAAGGTGTCTCTGATACTTCTATCCGTTGGATGAGAAGTAAGCCGAGGGCAACGGGCGAGTTCCATATTTCTTATCTTCATCTTTGTTGTGGTGTTGACTATATAATGGCACATGTATTTGAACTAAACGTGGTGTTGGTGTTTTCAAAACTAATTTGCTTCCGCTATTTAAATTTGAACTGGTGTTGGTGATATCTATTAAACTCCGATATATTCAATTATGTTCGAACTTTATGTAACTTGTGGATTGTGATCACTGAATCTCTACGGTCCTTGCTGATTATTTGTTGAAAATTTGAAATCCTTCGAGATATCCGGAATACCGGGTTTATATGGACTCAAGTGTAGACTGCGATTTGCTTCGGTAATTGCGAATTATACTTGATTTCTTATAAATTGGTCGGCTTTGTCATAGCTGGCATCGGAGCAAGGTTCAGTATATTACTGTTCACAAGTGTATTTGAAAACAAAAGTTTTGAGTTTACAAAACTATTTGCCAACTAATAGTTATATATATAGGTATTTCAAACTTATGAGTTTTAAAATTTAGTGTGCCATAGTCATATCCTCTATGCCCAATTAAGGACTATCAGGTGGCTTTACTAACCGGGAAGGGATTGCCTCATATTTTGTTGTTTGTGCTGGGTTGCCGTGCAGCCAGTAGTACGGGGCTACTCACTTGAGTGGTCATGTATGGATCGAAATACCTCTACGCCCCAGGTAAATGATGTTCAATGCCTCTACGCCCCAGGTAAATGATGTGAGTTGGGAGAGCATGATCGGACAAACGCCGGTCTAGGAGGGAAATAAAATGTTTTGAGAGCTCCATGGTCGGGTAGTGCCCCTGTAGACTTGTGTATGGGTACACAGGTGTGCCGGGCGTAAAATGTGTTTTTCCGCAAGGTATGCGATGCCGTCGGGTGGACCTGACGAAGCAGGTATATGCAATTTAATTTCGTGCATTGCATAAATATGTTGTGGGGCTAAAATGGAATTGCAGGTACACTAACAACACAAACGAGTAGATCGACTAGACCCGATTTATTTTCTTTTGAGAGAACGTTGGATGCCACCATTTATAACGAGTAGCAACTGATCTTTCCTAAATCTGTGAGGACGTACGGTACGAGCATGCATCATGTTTAATAATCATCATCATGTCATTCATGCATTCCCTCCCTTATAAATCACTCGTCCCATTTTGATAAAATTCACCAACTATATCGAAATCACAAAGAACTCCAGACCCTTGCTGTAGATAGCATCTGATGAACCCTCCGACAGTATTCACTTTGCAGAGAGTAAGCATGAGTTCCTTTTATCCATGAACCAGAAGTTAGAGACTGAAGATATGAAGTTGATGAATAGAGTTGACTAGTTCGGGACTAGAAAAGAAAGGAGTTAGGCGAACCATTTGGAGGAACAATTGAGAATATTCCAAGATACGATGAAGAAGATGGACTGCCTAACAGCTGCACATTAGGACATGTTGCTAGTCTCACCTATCAGAAGGACAAGCTTAGAAACTAGAAGAAGATCTTCAACCTTGATTAGCTATTGTTGAAGTTTACTTTGGTGCTCCTTAGAAAAATAATCCCTAGTCGCTAGGTGCAGAAGAATATGAAGCTCAAGATGGAGATGGCGACAACAACAACAATTATGGAAGTGAAGTCCCCAATCTCTTAGGACCTTTATCATTACGATTTGTCTCTTTAGATCACGCTAGTTGGTAGCTAATATGTTCTATCGTAGGAAGTAAGACATTATCAGCTGCCAGTTATCAGTCGTTATCCTTAGTGTTTCCATCCTCTCAAAGTACTTTTGGAATGGAAGATCTTGAAGAAACATGACTCCATGTTTGTCCCTTGAGCCCTTTTTTGGATGAGTTTTATTTTGAGATGAGATGGGCGCAAATTCGATAAATCGGTCATGATGACTATATCGAATCTTGGATTATTCCTAAGTTGGACAGAGAATTTGTTTGGATACATGATTCATATCGATTATAATTATTGCGATGATGGGGGTGATGTCATTGGAATTATTGTTACCTGTATTTGTTGGATGAATTTATTATCTCAATAAATTCTGCGTAACTTTAAATTCGAGACATTTACACTATGGCAACCTCATCTGATAATTATTACTGGTTGGATTGTGCAGATGGTTCAAACGCGCTCAGGTGTTGGGGGGAGCAGCGAACCGCCACCACCACCTCCTATCAACCAGCAACAGTTCTTTAATGAAGTTTTGGGAGAGTTGCGTAATATTTCATGCAACACTAAGCACGGTGGAGGATGCCGTCATGCAGATGGAGTTAATCAATACAGTTCTTTCAAGGAATTCCGGAACACTGAACCACCTAGTTTTAGTGTGGCTCATGAACCACTAGAGGCTGATGAGTGGATTATTTCCATGGAGAACAAATTCCATTTGCTGCGTTTGACTGATGAATTAAAGACTGAGTATGCAACTCACTTTCTTAAAGGACCAGCAGGAATATGGTGGAATCAATATCGTGCCACCTACCCAGCTAATACTCCTATTACCTGGGATGGATTCACGACAGTCTTCCGTGAAGTTTATATTCCTCCTGCTCTAATGGCGATGAAGTTATCAGAGTTTATAAAGTTGCAGCAAGGCACCATGTCCGTGATGGAGTACTTGCATGTGTTCAATAATCTTGCTCGCTATGCACCTGACTTTGTGGACACAGATGCCAAGAAATTGGAAAGTTTCAAGAGAGGTCTGAATTTGAAGATGCAGAAATGTATGGGTAACTCAGAGAGGAACACCTTTCATGCCTTTGTGAGTGATTGCTTGGCCCAAGAGAATTACAACAACCTTTATGCTGTTAGCAAAAACAAGAAGAGGGCCTTAGAAGGAGGTTCGTCTCAAGTGATGACTTCTCCTGCAAATCGCCCTAGTTATCATCCTTCAGTACCTGTTGTAAAGATCCAATCACCACAGAAGAATATTCAGCCTAACCATTCTCGGTACCGCTATAATAAAGCTTGTGTCACATCAGTGCCGAAAGAAAAGTCATTTCAAGTTGCAAGTTTTAGGCCATCTACTGTGAATCTATGTGTTGGGTTCTAACCTTGGTTTCTGTTAAACTTTCGTCCCAAACTTTGAAGATTGCAGGATGTTTTAGCTGAATACGGAGAAGAAGCCATGATTCATGCTGAAGGTGACTTCGCTACGTTTTGACTCCGTGAAGATATAACAGAATTGAGAATAGAAGTGCTCGGAATCAAATTCTAAGCGAAGCTGTTTTCAGCAACTTCGCCAGAAAATTACAAGATGACATCAAGAAGTATTGCGAAGACAAATATTACACCTTTGCCAGAGAAGATAGTTTGAAGAAGCTCGTTTTAGAGTTCTTGACATTTTTGCCAATACGAAGTCAGGGGGGCCTATAAATACCCCCTGACATCCTTTGTAATCGCCATGTTGAATGGCCACTTTGTAAACCATATCATCATCAATAAAGTGTTGTGTTGAGCAATCACCCAACATCTTGGTGTCCACCGTTTGTGTGAGCAACGATCTATCCCACGACCATCAAGAAATCATGGGAAGACCTCCCAATAATAGATCGGCAAGCGCTGCCGAAGAAACAACAACAGAAGATGAAGTACCAAGAACAAGCGAAGACAACATCACCAAAGAAGTCATTCCCCATGAGAATCAAAGCGAAGAAGCAAGGAAGTTACAGGAGTTAGAAGAAGAATTGATCAAAAAACAGAAAGAACTTGAGGCTTGCAAAGCCAGAACCAGAGAAAAAACACTGAAACAAAGAATAGAGGAAGCTGAAGCAAAGATAAGAAGATTGAACGAAGAACTCAATGATCAAGACCGCGAAGTCGTCATCACAAATGAAACCAAAACAAATCAAGGCAACGAAAAGGCAATAGTCACAATAGACCCAGAATCTCCATTATCAGTAGATCTACAAATGGCAAAATGGCCAAAAGGCTTCAAGTTCAACGTCATACCAACTTATGAAGGTTTGACAGATCCAAGACAATTCTTGATGAGCTTCAAAGCAAATTTGTTGAATCGGGGAGGAGGAGATGATAAAACACTAGCGAAGGCACTTATCATGGCAATGAAAGGACCAGCTCAAAAATGGTATGCTTCGCTCAAGCCAAGATCCCTCAAAAATTGGGAATAGCTCAGAACAACTCTGTTAGTTGATTTCCAAGGATTCCAGCATATAGGATTAATAAGCGATGATCTGTTTGATATCAAGCAATATCCAAAAGAGCCAATAATTTAATATTACAAAAGGTTCATCCAAATGAAGACCAAATTCCAGACGTATCAGACGAAGTCGTAATCATTGCTGCAATCAGGGGCCTTAGAGCTGAACAATTGTCTTCGCACCTCAAAAGAGAGAGACCAACAACTGTTGCTCAGCTATATGAGGAATTTCAAAGGTATGCAAGATCAGAAGATGACTTTAGAAAGAAGACTGAAGAACAGAACGCACAAAGAAACCAAGCAAAGTCAAACAATCAGTTCAAGCCACAAAATTTTGAGCGAAGACAATTCCAATACCAACCACCACTTCGCATCAATCAAATCAACAATGAGCAAAGTGGAGACAACATTCAGGCACCAAACAACCAGCGAAGCCAATATAACAACAGAAACTTCAATAACAGCCAAAGAGGAGGCTTCAATCAAGCAAGATTCGGGGAAAGAAGAATGCTGAAACCTGAAGAAATGTATGGCATCATTCATGGCAAAGGGGCTGGTCATACCTCCAAGATGTGTCCAATGGTAAAGAAGAGCATAGAGCAAGTACAACAAGAAGGTAAATTGATGGAAAATAAAAGATCAATAAACTTCTTGTCTCAAGCAAGCACTTCGCATAATCAAGCATATTATGACCCAAGATACAACCAGCAAGTGTTACTAGGTCCACCACCAATATACAATTGCCAACCTTTGGCAATAGCTCCGCCACAATGGGGGCAAATGCAAAATTCACAGCCCGAAGCTTCCGTGGCAAACAACATTCCAAATATTCAAAACAATGGTTCACCAGCCGTATCAGCAGCAAGTAGAGGCAGAATAATGACAATTTGTGGAGGAAACAACATAGAGCACTCAACAAACAATGAGAGAAGAAACTATTTTTGAAGAGTCAATGCAATAACAATTGAAGGCCCTTACAAGAAAACAAGATGGTCACATCAACCAATTATCTTCACAGAACAAGACATGAAACTCAAAGACTATCCACACATGGATGCCATGGTCATAGAAGCAAACATTGATGGCTGGGATGTTACAAAGATTCTAGTGGATGGAGGAAGCTCCGCAGACATACTCTTCGCATCAACCCTCGATGCAATGCAAATCAAAAGGCAAAATTTGGGAAACATTGCAGTTGTTAAGGACGATAAGGAATTGGGAGAAAGAAGTGGGGTGCAAATTATTTGGTCAAGAGGAGTAAATTGATTATCAGTTGTTCTAGTCCCTATAGCTGTGTTGCTACTTGGTGCTAGGTCAGAAAAAGTTTACGGTGGTCCAAAATGCCAATCTCTAGCAGAATATCCACTGGTTGGCTTCGGTGGCAAAAGGATAAACTCAATTGGAAGAATTGTGTTGCCTGTTTCTTTCAAAACACAAAATAACGCAAGAACAGAACAAGTAGCATTTGATGTCGTTGAAATGCATAGCCAGTACAATGCCATATTCGGAAGAGGAAGCCTAAACATCTTCGAAGCCGTAATTAATTACTCTTACTTGTGCATGAAGGTTCCAGCACTCAATGGGCCAATATCAATTCATGGGAACCAAACAGAAGCAAGAAACATTGAGAAAGACTCAACTCCGGCACAAAGAAACGTTTTGGCCATCGAAGAGATCGAAGAAGAGGAAAAAGAAACAGAAAATGCGAAGTCTCAGAAAAAAGCAAAAACATGCTCGAAGGCAGAAACCAAAGAAGTATTGCTTGATCCAATGGTAGCAGACAAGAAAGTTATCATAGGAGCAAATCTAGCAAAAGAAGAAGAAGAACAACTGATAAACTTTTTAAGAAGCAACCAAGATGTCTTCGCATGGTCAGCAAAAGACCTAGAAGGAGTCAGCAGAGACATTATTGAACATCGCCTAAACATTGATCCAAGTTACAAGCCGAAGAAACAAAAGTTACGGAAGATTTCCGAAGACAGAACAATGGCCGCGAAGGCTGAAGTTCAAAGGCTGCTTGATGCGAAAGTCATAAGAGAAGTCCAATTCACAACTTGGTTAGCTAACATCGTGATGGTGAAGAAAAGCAATGGAAAGTGGAGAATGTGTATAGATTTCACAGATCTCAACAAAGCTTGCCCTAAAGACAACTTCCCTCTACCAAGAATCGACACATTAGTCGACCAAGCCGCGGGAAGCGAAATGCTAAGTTTCCTCGATTGTTTCTCGGGATATCATCAAATCTACATGAAGAGAGAAGATGAAGAAAAGACAAGTTTCATCACACCATTTGGGCTTACTGCTTCCAAAGAATGGCAGAGGGACTTCGCAATGCCGGGTCAAGCTTCATCAGAATGACTTCGGTAGCACTCAAAGATCAAATCAGAGACAATCTGTTGGCATATGTTGATGACATAATAGTAAAAAGCAAGAAACGCGAAGACGACATAAAGGACTTGAACCAAACATTTGAGAACTTGAGAAAGTCGAATCTTAAACTCAATCCTGAAAAATGTACCTTTGGAGTACAAAAAGGCAAAATCCTCGGATGCATAGTTTCAGCAAAAGGCATTGATCCAAATCCAGAGAAGATAAAAGCAGTAATGGAAACAGAAGTTCCAAAGAACATCAAAGACATCCAAAAGTTAACAGGAAGATTGGCTTCGCTGAACAGGTTCATATCGAAGTCAGCAGAGAAAAGCTTCCCAATATTTCAGGCACTGAAAGGGGCGAAGACAAACTTTGCATGGGGAGAAGAGCAACAAAAAGCCTTTGAAGAAATAAAGAAATATCTCTCCAGTCCTTCAACATTAACAACACCAAATATTGATCAAGAATTACTCCTTTACATCTCAGCATCTGAGAAGGCTGTAAGCGCAGTTCTAGTCCAAGAAAAAGAGAGACCACGTAAAGAAGCAAGAACCAATCTACTTTGACGACACAAATATTACCTGTCCAACAGCACTAAAATCAACAACCCTAGGCATCCTATAAGAATCCTTCGTATTAGATTTCCCAAGGCATTTATCCACAAAACCACCAATGTCAATACTACCGGAAGCATCCAAAAACTCCGAAGTCTCAAAAACAAAGTTATCCTTCGTGATCATAAGAGGCAAAACAGGTATCATATCCTGCGCAGGCTTCTCTTGAGGAACCTGCGCAGGATATTCCAAAGTCAAAATTCCACAAAAATAATCACAAAGGCAATCTATCTTCGCATTAAAAGAAGCTTCGTAGTTCAGAAACCATAAAATTAACAAAACCGGACAAATCGTTAACTTAACAAAGTTACAATAATTCTTGCCAACGTGTTTTCCTTCTCCTCCCAAAACACTCAAAATAAAAAGCTAATCCATCAAGCTAGCCCCTTCGCTCACTGACATTTTTTCTGTTCATCTCTTCTTCTTCACGAGCCTTCCTTTCTTCTTCTTCTTTCAGTTTCTTCAGATTTTCTTCCTCCAGTAAGATGTCAAGCTCAATCTGTTAAACACTAAGTTAGCAAGACAAAAAGAAAAAATCTCAACAAATCTGAAAAACAAGAATAAATCAGTAAGTACCTTTTTTAACTTCTCTTTGACTTTCTCGAGACAGTGTTCACGGCCACACTTACACCAGTACTTTTCAAAGAATTTCTTGCAAAGAATATGGGTACAGGTAGCAATCTTGTTGACCGCATCACCAGGAAATTTGAAAGAAGGATCAGCAAAAGTTTCATATAGCGGATCATTAGCCTCTTTCATAAGATGCAAGAGAGCACGAGTTGAATACATGACGCTTGTATCAGCAGCAGCTTGAATAACAACTCCAAGATCCTCAGACTGCCTGCATAACCGGCTAAAAAAGGATCATATACCCAACTCCCAACTCGGATCTTCTGGAGTGGCACCCCACTTTTCATAAGCCTGCTTACATAATTCCCATGATCTGTTGAACCTTCGCATCATGAGCTCGTCTGTCTCAGTCTTTTTCTTCTCCAAAGATGCCTTCTCTCTTTTAAGAGTATCTATGATAGACTTCGCTGACACAAGCTGATCATCTTTCTCCTTAATAGTATCACACGCCCCATGATACAATCGATCAAGTTCGTGCCATTCATCCACAGCTTTGCCTCTCTCCACCTCCTTAGCAGCAAGTTGAGATTTCAAGGAGTCAATCTCGGACAAGAGAGACTTCTCGCGAAGGGCAAAGGCTGTAGCACTGTCCTCAAGAGATTTTCTGAGTCCACGCTGAACAAGCACACCCTATAGAAAGACACAAAATTAATCAGAAGTGAAGTATAAACAATCAACTTCGGAAAAAAAAACAAGAAAACATACCTTATACATTAAGTTCAAGCCAGCATGAGCAAGTTCCAACGGGTTCTTCTTCGCCAATTCTCCCTCAGCATCAGGGACAGAAAAGGCGTCGTCAATACACTTTGATAATTGTTTCTCAGGCTTTTTTGGAAGCACCCGAAGTTTGTCTATTCCTACTCCAACAAACTTGTATGCATCCAAGTTGACTCCGCTGTCTAAGCAAAACTTTAAAGTATTTTCCAAAGATTTGGAAATATCTGCAGGCACAAGATTTTGAGCATCAGAGGCCACTTGCGGAGTTGGATGATCTTCAATAACATCTCTCATAGAGCCAACATCAACAGTTTTCTCCTTAGACGAACACGGTGCATCAGGGAAAAATTGAGCTAAAAAAGAAGAGATATGACTTAGACAAAGAATATAAGACACAAAGTTATGATCATAACAAAGTATGATAGACAACAAACTTACAAATTTTTTCACCCTCTTTCAAAGGACAAGGAATTTTCTTTTGAGCTTCGATTAACCAACGACTCCGATAAACGACTTCTCTGGTCAATCTCAGCTTCTTCATCCTCAACATCAGAAAAGTCATCAAAGGAAAAGCCGACAGTTCTCGATCCTTTTTTGTGAAGTTTTTCTTTTATAACCTTCACTGCTTCTTGAGCTCTTTCAGTCAAAGTTTGTTCTACAAAAAAAGGGGGGAATCAAATCAAAATAATACAAGTTTCAAAGAATAACGGAGTTACAACAATACAAAATTTAAGAAAACAAAGAATACGTACTTGCAACATCTTTCCTTTGCACATCAGCCTGTTTTCTGGCATCAATTTCAGAAACCTTAGCAGGTTCTAAAACAGGCTTCGCAGGTAACTTCGCATTTGCAGCCTCAACATCTTCGTTAACAATCTTCTCAGAAACCACTGTTTCAGGAACCGAGGAAGGGTTTTCTGGATGCACTAACAAATGACCCATATGAATATTTCTGGCTAACTTAGCTAAATCAAGATAATCATGTTCTTCACATAAAGCAGAAGTTGACGTGTTTAACTTCGTTGGGAAATCAGGAGTTGGATGCCTAAGTCTAGGTGAAGAAGGAGTTGCAGTACCAGTAGGAGAGGCTTCCGTCATAGCAGCATCAGCATCTTCGCCAACGTTGCCCGAAGTCCCCAAATTCTGCGAAGACCCAAAATTTTGTAAGTATTCCGCAAGAGGAGTAAGCAAAGCTAGTGTTAGTCCGGTAGGAGCAAAAGTTTTGCAAATCTGCCTCACCTCTAAATCTTGAATAGAAGCTCCAAGATTGGAACCATCAACATCACTATCAGAAAGGTCCAAATTGTCAAGTAAATCTGCCACCACCTTCTTAGCTTTCTTCTTCTGAGGCTTAGTAACAACAGCCTTCGCCGGAGTCTTCGCCGAAGAAGTTGGCTTCGCCTTGTCACTTCTCTTCCTCTTCAGATCCTTGTCAGCATCTTTTTTATCTTTGGTCCGGGCGTAAGCAGGAGGAGGACGAACATTATAAGTTATGTTGGCAAGATCAAAAATTCGATTTAGCCTCACATAATCCTTACCAATTATCTTGTCCATCAGTTTCCTCTCTGTATGAAGGTATTTCCCAACTAAATCTACGGCCTTGCTCTCAACCGCAGCAACAAATTCTTCTTCATTACTAAATCTGGAAGGCATTACAGTATCTCTATCAGGAAAAATGTAGTCTTTCCCTCTAATCTTCTTCGTATGGAAGCGAAGGAAGTCCCATCCAAGCCGAAGTGGCCAAACTCCGGCAGCCAAATACTTCTCAACAAGATCTCTTGTAGACTGTTGAGAGACAACCTTCCCGAAGGCCTTCAAGCACTCAGCATAATTTTGAGACTTGGTAAATTTAGGCTTGCACTCAAACCGCTCTCTATGCATCCGCGCAGCCAGTGGGTAGCTGTTCACAATACCCTTCTTGCCAAAGTTTTCTTCAATCATAGGCACCTTGTGGTAAAACCAGAAGTTATACCAACCATCTGCCCATTTGTTCTTTGAGGCTGGCGAAATCTGTTTCTGACTTCGGGCAGTCTTGAAACTACAGCATCCGAAATACAACTTCACTTTACGCTGCTCGATTGTCTTGCTCCGAAACTGAGTGTGCAACTCGTGCAAGGCACAAAAAGTATCTATGTTTGGCTGCACTTTCTAACTTTGCATTGCCCATACAAAAACAAATAACCTGACTATTGCATTTGGAGTTAGGTGGTGCATCTCAATATTGTATCTCTTAAACACCTCTTCAAGAAAGTTTTGGGGAGGCATGCGAAGGCCTACAGTGAATAAATCCTTAAACACAACACATTCGTCCGGTTTAGGCTTTGGAACCTTCTCATTTGGCTTCGCCGGTCTATATTGGCCTTCTCAGATCGACTAGATGCGATTTGTTTTCTTTTGAGAGAACGTTGGTTAGTGTACCTGCAATTCCATTTCAGCCCCCACATATATATTTATGCAATGCATGAATTTAAATTGCATATACCTTCTTTGTCTACCAGACGGCATCGCACAACGAGCGGAACAACACATTTTACACCCGGCACACCGTGTACCCATACACAAGTATACAGGGGCACTACCCGACATGGAGCTCTCAAAACATTTTATTTTTACCCCCTAGACCGGCGTTTGTCTGATCATGCTCTCACAGCTCACATCTTACCTTGGGCGTAGAGGCATTGAACATCATTTACCTGGGGCGTAGAGGTATTTTGATCCATACATGACTACTCAAGTGAGTAGCCTCGTACTACTGGCCGCACAGCAACATAGCATAAACAACAAAATATGATGCAATAACCCACCCCAGTTAGCAAAGCCACCTGACTGTCCTTAATTGGGCATAAAGGGTATGACCATGGCATTATTAATTTTGCAAATCTTTTACTCACACCTCTGAAAAGATTTTGTTTCGCAAAATTTTCACAAAAGATTAGTGGTTCATTTTAATTTAAACACCAGATCAGATTTTAAGTACTGAACTAAGATCTGATGCCAGCTGTGATAGAGCCGACTGTTGGCGGTCCTTATCATACACTTTATACCGCCAACTTAGTTATATAACATGGTGAATAACGTACTTTTGCCACATGAACCTTTGCTATTAATCTAGTTCCACTTGTATTCGAAGAAAATATGTTTTGCAGGCATAAACGTGGAAACAGGTAAAAGTACGTAAAGAGGTAGAGGAAAGCGCACATCAGAACTACGCTTTGGACAAGGGGAATGCCACCAGGCCAAAACCAACGCGAACCAGGCCAAAACACCCCCGAGGACGCGACCTGGGTGGGCCACAAGCCCACCGCCAAAACCGGCACGAGGCGGGCCAAACTCACGGGCGCCGCCCGCGCCGGGCGCCCGCCGCAGGGCGCTCCCGATCCCGCCGCGCTTTTGCCTTGACCTGCGTCCGAAGGAGAAGAGGCGGTTGCATGGGGTGCTTTTCGGGATGGCGCCAAGAATCTCCCGCCAAACGCCCGAAAGTCCCATAGAACAAGGAGAACCCTCCATTCTCTCCCTCCTTTCCCTATATAAAGAGGCCCTTGCCTCTCCTTGTAAGACACCAATTCACTCATTCACACACCATTTCACATTCAATAAAGGATCACACATTCCATCACCATGTGATCCATCACTCTCCACATTCCTTCGGGAATTTCACTCCACGTCTCACATATAGGGTGGTGTAGAGAGTGCCAAGACACTCAGAGGGAGTGAGAGAGAGTGCAAGGTAGAGAGGAAGAGAGGAGTAGCGACCCCGCGGTCTTTCGGCTGTCGGAGTGCCGGACCTGTTGGCTCCCGCCTCCATACCTTGTATCTCTACAGGTAACCTTTCGGCTTGGTGAAAGTTATTCGTGTCTTACTTTCAGTATCATTCTTAAGTTTCACGCTATCATTTATTTTATCGAGAATTACGGGATCGTTGTTTGCCCCTGTGGTAAATGCTCTAGTAGAGGGCCCCTGATGAAGACGGGATACCCTGATCGACGCTAGAGTAGTGACAAGTAACGTAGACGTGGTGTCTAAGTTATGAATCACCCTCGTTTGCTCCGCAATCCACGGTAGTGAGGTAGGGGATAGGTGGTGACAGCCCTATTCGCCCATCGTACTCCTCCACGTCCGGTTGCGTAGTAGAGCTGATGGCCAGCATCGCTTGGCAGACCAAGTGCACTCCGGTGCCCAAAGTAATACTTGATTAACGGAAAGAGTAGCCTGACTTAGTCTAAGTGCTAAAAGAACACATCACTCCTAAGATCACCTCCCATGCTTGACCCTTGATATCTAGAAGAACAGACTTAGCACCCGTTCCCTGTGGAAATTCGATACCTGGAATACTTCTAGGTGAAGTGCTACAACGGTACTTTCCTTTCCGCGCTTGCGGACTTTTGCCGCTACGCTAAGAAATACCAACAAGCATTTCGGCGCCGTTCTTGGGAACGGTTGTCGTTAAAGTTTGTGAAACCTAGTATATCAGTGTGAGCCCTACCCCCTCGCCATTCTTTTTATTTTTATTTTCTTTTAGTTTATGGAGCAACCCTTTCAAAAACCTTTTCGCTCCTTGGGGCGAGCTCTTAGAACCATGTCAATCTTCGAAGCCAATCACAGCTTCAAGATTTGAGCTCATACGGCTTTATAGCCATGGTTCAGTCCAAACATTTTCAAAGGCTTGAAATTGGAAAACCCATTGATAGAGCATCCATCTTACAACTTGTGACATGACTACCGGAGGGTCGTTTTCACATAAAAACCCAGCGGAAGGAGGAGCTTTCCTAAACCATATTTTTGAGAATACTCTCCCGTTAGAACCCATCCGAGTAGAACCCAAGCCGATCAAAGGGAAGTCTTTTCGGCTGTTGCCGAACCTGATACACCTATAGAGAGACCCTTGCCTGAACCAAAACCCAAGGGGACCGCATGGTAGGATCTCCTGTTTTTCGAGGCTGACCTTGCTGAGGGATTCAGTAACACCTCGAAATACGAACAATAGAAGAAACCACCAATCACAGCCGACCTTGAAAAAAAAACCCTCAATGAACTTTTCTCCATGACTCTATTAAGGATTGGTGGAGGTCATGTATAACCTTGCTATGGGTATAAACATTCAAATCCCTTGCACTAAAATGTGACAAGGAATCCTTTAGAACCCAAACAACACGGGCTTTTGCCAAGAGACCATACATGACCGAATTCTTCTGCACAAGAATGTAAAAAAGATTTTTACATTTTTGATATCCAAGAATCTAAAATTCCAAACGGGCATCCCTAAAAAAAAAAAAAATCTTAATCAACATCCGGGGATGTAGATGTCAAGCTAGGGAGGAAAACATTTTCCATTACAGTCACATGAGATGAAAACTCAGTGGCAGACTCTCCCCATGAGTATGACACGCCCAAAGAGGTTAAGCTCTATGACAACATTATTAGCCTCTTACAAGATTTCAAGGAGACGTGTTCATGCCAGAACATTCTTGACATGACACAAGAAATTCTCATGTGGAATTTGTTTCCGCTCTCCCTCATAGGGAAAGTAAAACAATAGTACACTAATGTCATAGGAAGTTTAACGGGGATTTAGAAGAACTCAAAGACAATTTTTGTCTGCCATTCTTCCCCATCAAACTCCCTACCAAGGACATTCCTTGATTTCGAAAAAAAGAGAGTCCTAGGTGCAGCTTGGGCCAGGTTCACTATGTTAATACACGCTGACCTAGACTTGTCATTACGCGATAGTATGCTTTCACATATCTTTCGTTCGGGTCTTGACATATACACTGCCATATGCCTTGACATGACCACTGGAGGGTCATTTATCGATAAAATTACGATGGAACAAAGGAAGATCCTTAATCACATCTTAGAGAAGCACACTTCTCCCATCGTAAAACACAAACCCCACCAAAACCAGGGCATGTCAAGCTTTGAGAAGCCCTCATCAGCCGAATCCGAACCTTTACCATCCTTAGGATCGACTGCTGAGCCCTTCTCCGAACCACGAACACCGAAGGAAGGAATGCTTCATCCTTCGGAGTTCCCGATTGAATTCAAGGGTGATTACAGAACCTCGAAAGCCGAGGTGTGCTACTTCATCCTTGACTTCAATCCTCTCATAGGCCACCCTTTTGGAAAAACTTTTTCACGAGAAAAAAAAACTATAGAGGGGAACTATGATGAGAAGTTGGGAAAGATTGTTTCTTCCTCTCACCTAGAAATCCCAGAGGCGAAGCACCTTTCCAACCAAAACCTGTTCGAGGAGGCGAAGTTCATAACTCCATTCGATTCGCTTAAGTTGCTACCGCATCTTAGTGAAATAAAACACCTGTCACCCTCGCTCGAACACAAGCCATGTCCCTCTGGCCAACAAAACATTGTTCTTGATAATGGTCAAGATACAACATTTTTCTTTCATGACATGCCTTTTGAGGATAAGAACTCATGTGCCATGGACATGCCCGAGGCACCAACTCTAGAGACCAAGATAGAAACCACTATTGAGCATGAAAAATCTTCCTTTGAGATCCCTGATGTTTCATGCTCACCTCTTTGGATCTCTAGTGCTTGCCTCACCTCTAACCACGTGCTCCTACAAGAATTCCAACCTCCTCTTGATCCTCGTTCACAAACTCTCTAAGAGGATGGTTGTGTATTTCTTCGTCTATCACAAGCTGTGCCGACCTCATAGTAGCACGATGGCACTAACCTTGCAGCTTGATCTTAAACGGTCAATGCCTAGTGGAGAAGCTGGGAACTTCACCACCCTTGATAGCTGCAAGAAGGATTCCCGCAGTCAAGCTTACGACCATAAACAAAGCACTACCGGGAGATACCCCAGACTATCAAAAAAAAAACCTTTTCTTTGATTAATAAGAAGCAAGAGCATGTTGTCAAGTTAGTATGCACCTTCGGGTATTCTTGTCGCTAACCATTTCAGGTGGAGATCGATTAAGAAGATCAAAAGAGGCACGCAATGCTTGAGAACATAGGGGCCACATCAACAAGAAACTTTGATGCTCATGGATGATGGAACATGCTCAAAGGGAGACCGGACCTTGCACACTTGACTTTTACACAAAAGTCCAAGTGTGGGGGGAAGATGGTGAAAACCTCAAGTTCCATACGCCAAGGCGTCATACAAAAAATAATGGTAAATAAAAGATGATGTCACCCTGCCTTGCTAAAAAAAAGGGAGAAGAAAGAAAAGAAAAAAAAAAAAAAAAAGAGAGAGAAAAGAATTATAAAAAAAGAGAGAGAGAGAGTTGTCGAAAAAAAAAAAAAATATATATAAATATATATAAAAAAAAGAGGAGAGGTTGGCACCACATGATCAAGATCACTACAAATGTGCCACCTAACTCCACCCTTCATCGCTTCAACAAGCAAGAAGGGCTCGCCTCTCGTCCTTTGCGGCCACCATCAAGGCCCATGGCCCACACATACGTCATGTGTGTGTGACCTATCTTTGAGAAGTGCCTGGACATGGACATCATGCAAACCATGGCAACAACTTCCACACTTCATCCAAAAGTGTTGCCGATAAATTTATCCAGGCACGCAAAGGTAACGTTCACCAAATCTCATACTCATTATTCATCTCCATAAGAATTCATACTTCCCTTGTTTATGATGTATGCTCTGGTTTGGATATGTCCCCATGAGATCTCATGTGGTATATTCATAGATCTTTTTAAATTAAGCATGGTGCTTAGGTTAAAATGATCTTCTTTAATCAAACTTTGACATGGTGTTAAAGTTTAGTTAATGAACTTAGAACTTCGTTATCATGATCCCTGGAAATATATTACGTTGGAGATAAATCAAGGCTATGTTTACATTGTTCCTTTATGTTAGCCTTGTGTCGTGGTCGTATACCACGGTCACAGTAACTGACTGGCTAATGTGTGCAATGATGGCCTAGCTCGAGAATAATGACACGATGGTTTATACTTTGGTTTGGGGCAATCGAAAGCACCCTAGTCCAAAGTGTGTGGCACTATCGAGCTCAAAACGCCAGATCGGGCGCATACAAGCTGGGGAGAGAGGGAGATGAGCTCCCGTGTCTCAACGTGATGAGTGAAGTCGAGTGGACGTGTGTGCGTGTTTTCCGTGTGTGCCGAGGGCTTGCCCTCCCCTGGTGGCAGAACCCTCCCTTTTATAGTCATAAGGGGAGCTCACAGGGCCACCGAGCTGAGGGTCTTAGAAATAGAAGGAATACAAGTTTTTGGGGGTGAAGAGGAAAAGTTCCCTTCCAATGTCGGGCACGTCGGGCTGTCCGGCGTGCGCGCACGGACGCCGCCCTACTTCCGGGCACGCTCGCCGGTCGTCGTAGGGTAGAATAGGGGTGGCTCCGTATCCCGATACGTTGTACGTGCGGGTGACGAGTTCGGAGCTCGTCGGTCGGCGTGGTTGGGGACAATAAGCTCGCCCCGCCGCCACCGTGCTTACGCCCCCTGCCGCCCGTCGGACACGCGCCGGTGCCCAGGCGGGAGATCATTGAGGCGCCGCCTTACATTAAACGCGCTCGTACTTGGGGTCGCAGGAAAATGTGTGGCGGGAGAGCTCGATGTAAAGCTCGACTTCGTCCGTCGAGGTCATTCTTGTCGCGTAGTGGTTGTCTCTTATGCTTGTCGTTACTTGGCGTGGTCCGACAGCTCCCGTGCCTCGCGTGTCGCCGACGGTCTCTCCCGGCACACGAGATCTGGTCGTAGACTGCGGCACCGGCCGTGTAATCTGCGATCTTTGGGTCTAACCGCTGCGTCTCGGATTCTCCCGATCGCCCTCGGATTTGGCGCTTGGGAGCTCGTCCGAAACGGAGAGGAGCTCGTCGTCCGGGCGGAGCTCGTCATATCCCTGCGCTCCCCGGGGAGCTCGTTCGAGACGGAACTCTTTCCCGGGACGAGCTCGAGCTCGTCCCTGGCCCTTCGCGTCCCGCGAGTCCTCGTTCGAGACGGGGATACTCGTTCTTCGGGTCTCGACCTTCGTCGCAGTGTCGCCCCATGGCTAACGATCACATCCTCCTTCTAATACCTGGTTAGGGACGGATTAGGATGATTGACTTAGTCTGGAATATCTGTGTCCCACAGTAGCCCCCGAGCGCGCGGAGGGGAGCGGACCCCTGTGCGCGCTGTCTTGTGTTGCCGTTATCGGGTTAGGGACCAGACTTCCTTGCTTGGGGTGCGCGCGAGCGCACCGCGGGTGTAGCCCCGAGGCCGCGGGAGGGCGTAGTGTCCTCGCGAGGAGGCTTATTTTGGCGTATGCTCGCGCCGTGGTGTGCCCTCCGGGTTCCTTTAGGAAGGGCGGCGAGCTTGAACCCGACTTTACCGCGTAGGCCGAAGTCGAGCGCTCTTGCGAGCTTTAAAGCGGATTTGCCTGAGTGAGGTCCGTGCTCGCGTTTGGCGTGAGAGCTCGATTGGGTCGGGCCAGCTTGTGGGCCAACCTCATATTCCAGAGACCCGTCCTCTACGGTCACCGGGGTCTCGTGGGACCCCCGGCGGCTCGTGCCTCCTCGCCGAGGAGGATGACCAGAGGCCGTTCGCGATCGCTGGCGACTCAAGCGCGACTTGGATGGAGCCCCCGGGTCCTCGAGGACGCTCGGGGCGCGGGCCGTCGGTGCCTCTCCTCCGTTGCGCTCCTTGCTCGGGGCGTCTCCCGGCGGCTGTCGAGCTCACGGGAGCCAGCCTTCGAACCTGGAGGTTGATTTTGTTGCGGGCTCGACGTTACGTCGAGCTCGACATAACGGCGACGAGCTGAGGGATACGACCGTTGGCGATGAGCTCGTCGAACTCTTCGCCTGCAGTAAAAAAGAGCCGTTGAAAAAGTTACCGTTAGGAAGTTACCGTTGGGAAGTTACCGTTGGGACGGCCGTTACTATTTGCGCGGCGTTTCGCCTTCCGTTTCGCCACGTGGCGAGCGTGCGGAGGGCGCTGGCTGATTCAGGTGGAAGTGGTGGGCCATACAGGTCCGTTTTCCTCGACGGATCCGCTTCGAGCTCACCCTATAAATAGGAGGGGAGATTCAGGGTTTTTCCCTTCCATTCCCTTTCCGCCGCCCCATCCTACTTCCGTCCTCCTGCTCTAGATCTCGATCCGCCGCTGCCGCCGCTGCAAGAAAAAGAGAAAAAACTCCCCGTGGTTCCCCGAGCGTCGCCGTCGGGTTAGGAGGGAAGCAATGGGCTCGTGGTCGCCGTCCAGGGTCAACGAGGACATGCTACTGGAGCGCGTGGCGCTCGGTGGCCTCCCGCCGCTGACTGAGGCGCGGGAGTGGATCGTGCCGCCGCCGACGCACGCCTCCCCCGATCCTCCGGGGGGCTACATCGTCTCCTTCGCCTCCTTCCACGACAGAGGGCTAGGCGTCCCGGCGTCCGACTTCTTCCGGTCGCTGCTCGCCTACTGGGGCGCCGAGCTCCAACACCTCAACCCCAACGGGATCCTCCACATCTCGGCCTTCACCGTCCTATGCGAGGGGTGGCTGGGGATCGCGCCCGACTGGGAGCTGTTCAAACACTTCTTCCACGCGAAGGTCACGCACAGCTCCGACGGTTTGAAGGAGGCCGTCCCCATAGGCTGCATCGTGCTGCAGCCCCGCCCTGGCGTGAAGGAGAAGTACCCTACCTTCGTCTCTCGCTCATCGAACACCGGGTGGAGAGACGAATGGTTTTACTTGAAGAACGACGAGGAGCATCCCTTCCCGCAGTTCACCGGTGGGGTTTTCCTGGACTCCGACAAGCTGTGGAGGGAGACCCCCCATCCCAACCTGCTGCACCAGGTCAAGGACGTCGCCCGGAAGGTGGAGCTCCTCAAGCGTGCCAATCTCACGGAGCCTCTCCTCTACGCCTGGGCCCTGGGGCACGGAGTTGTCCCCCTGAGGCGGAGAGTTCTCCGCATCTGGGAGATGGTCGAGGAGAAGAGGCCCTTTGATGGCACGGTCACCGCCGCGCCGCTTCCGGCCGACGAGGTGGAGTTCATCGTCCGTAGGGGGACCGGGAAGCCTTTCAAAATCCCGGCCGATCCCAACGACATACCGATGGCGCTGCCCGACGAGTCGACGCGGAGGCTGGTGAGCTCTTTTCCTCGTTTGCCTGATGATTGGGTCGATCTCGTTGAGTATGGGGAGTCAGTCTCCTTTGATTTTGCAGATCGGATCGGTGTACCTCGAGCCCCATCCCCCGCCGGCGAGGCCCGTTCCTTCTCAGTGTGTTCCACCGAGCGCGGCCCGTGCCGCCGTCGCCGCTGACGCTGAATCGTCAGAGGAGAGAGCGAGGCCGCGGGAGGTCGACGACGCGCCGCCGGAGACCCAAGAGCTCGCGGGTCCAGGCGTCGAGGAGCGCGCGACGTCGTCGTCCTGGGTGGCTCCGACGACCTCGTCGGTTCGTACGCGCTCGCAGTCGGTTCTCCTCCAGAGCCGGGCTCAAAGGAAGAGGGCTCCGCCGAGCTCCGCGCCGGAGGACAAGAAGGACAAAAAGAGGCGCATAGCCATCGGGTAAGTGTCCAAGCTTGCCATCCCTGCCGTCGCGTTCGTCGTCGCCGAGCTTTTTTTCCTTTCCCTGATGCTAACCTTGGCAATCTCTCCGTTGTCCTGCAGGCAGAAAGTCAAGCCCTTGGGACCTCCCAACCCTCTCAAGCGGCCCCGGATGACCGCGACGTCGAGTTCGGCGGTCGACCCTCCTCCGCCCGTCGTGCAGGCCCTTCGGGTGGTCGCTCCTCAGGCCCGCGGAGGAGGGGACGGAGTCGAGCCAGGGTCCGCGGGGAGCGCCGCGACGTCGTCGTCGAGCTCCGTTCCGGTGACTCAGGCGATGACGCCACCGATCCGTTCGCTTCCGCGGCTCGAGGACTGGCGCCAAGGATCGCTCCCATCGCGCAGTGCGAGTGGAGCGAGGTGATCAACCTCGGCTCCCCCGAGCAGTGGAGGAGCGCGAGGATATCCCCGGACCCGACGCCCGTCGGCCACCGGGAGAGATGGGGTCGACGTCGTCCCGAGAGCGGCGCGGATCGCCCCCGGTGGGGATGAGTCCCTCGCCCGGGCCGTGGGGGCGTGAGGAGGCGCCCGAAGATACGAGCGTTCACGGATGCGGTTGCGGACGAACTCGGCGTGGAGACCGCGAGGCGGGGGGGAACTCAAAGAATCGAGCGCGCGTCGTGGTCATTGATGAGCCCGTTGGGAAGACTCGCGGCGCTAACGGAGGGTCCCCAAGGTGCGCCCGCTCGGCCCCGTCACCCGTGGGGGGCATCGCCGAGCCTCGCCGCCATCGGGCGCCGGGGACGAGGTCACCGCCGGGCGCATGGGTGACTCTCCGAACGCCGACCCGGATCCGCGCCACACATCGTCGGCCGGGGGACGCTCAGGAGACCTCGGCGGAAGCCGGGCCGCGAGCCGGCCGTGCGTCCTTCTCGTTGTGGTCGGCGGGGACGACGTCGCCCGTTCTGGCCGCCGCAGAGGTGCCTCCACTTCCCACGGAGAGGGGGCCGGCGTGCCTTCATCATATCATCGGGGTAAGGACTCCGTTTGTGTTCGCCCTTTGTCGATTTTTGTAACATCCTAGTTGTTAGTATGTAATTAAGAATTTTGATCATGCCACCATCATGCATAATCATTGAGCATCATGGCATAAATGCATTTTATATTATAGTAAAGTATTCATATGTTGCGTATGTTGGTTGAGTTGAATCCATTTTTTAAAAAAAATTTAAAAATGTTTTAGGTTAATTATTAAGTAGATTTTTATAAATAAAAATTTGCCAAACTTTGGTTTCATTGATTGAGTTTTTGTTTGGTATTTTCGGTTAGGATGTTTGAATGGTGATTTATTCACTATTTAAATATCAAGTTTGTTAATAATTTATTTTTATAAATCTTAAATTCAATTTATAAATTTGAAATTTCTATTTTCAAAACTATCGAGAATCGACGATGAGACCAAAAGTAAAAGTGTAGATCTTGTTGAATTGAGAAATTTTTATTCTTGGAGATTTTCAACTTCTATTCAAATTTTGGAAGATTTTTGAAGAAGAAGGAAGGAAGAGCTGCTAGTGCTGTATATCTCCTGAAGAAACCATAGCTGCCACCAAGCTGCTTGCTTGCCTGCCGTTGCCACCTCTCGCTTACCAACGAAGCACCAGCGCCGCATCGTATATCGTCGTCGTTCTTCGAGCCCTTTCCAGTCGAGTCCCAGCGCCACCTCCTGCTTCGCCGTTCGCCGCCGCTGCCTCACGCACGGGCACGTAGCTGCTCGCGTGGCAAGCCAAAGCAGGAGCTGGACACCCACAAGCCGCGCGCGTCTTTTTGTTGCCAAGCTGGCCGTGCCGTGCCTTTCTTTTTCATTCGCCGTCGCGAAGCACCACCAGTCCACCGGCAAATTAGTCGCCTTTGTGCTGCCACCGCCCAACTCCACACCATCACCGCTTTGACACGCGTTCTTGCGAACTTCGCTGACCCGCTAGCCTTGCCCCCTCGCCGTCGCACCGCGCCCTCATCGTCGGTTTCCGTCATGGTCAAGTTGCCATGGCCGCCGTGGCCACCTCGCCGTGGTCACCCCTCTGTGGCGCACCCCAGGTCGTCGTGTTACTTGAACTGGCTTCTCCTTGATTCCTTGATCATGATCGGCTCTTTTGTTTTGGTAGTCGAGCACTGGACGCGCCGGAACGCCGCTGTTGCCACCGGAGAGCGCCGCGCGATCGCCGTCACCGTCGGTCACCTGTTTTTGCCGCACCTTGGCCTCAACTACCTTGCCATTCAAGTCTGTGGTGAGCTCCCGGATCGCGTATATGCCTTTAGTTTTCGGTTTTCCGCACCACAACGGCGGAACGCGGGTCGCCGACGAGCGCTGCTCGCTGTGCCATCGCGTGTGGTGGCGGCGTGGCGTGGTCGTGCAGCGTAGGGTCTCGTTTTGTTCGTTTAAGTGAGGGGAAAAGGTCGCGTAGGCGTGCTGTACGTGCTGGTGTGCTCGCCGCCGCCGGGAAGCTGTAGTTCGCCGCCTCCGCCGTTCGCCGCGCCGCCGGACCGCCATGGCTGCCGGCGTGCTTTGCCGCCGTGCTTTCGGGAGAAGGGGATAAGTGGGTCGGGGAGGTGCGGATGAGTGAGGGGAGTGAGTTGAGCCAAGCTGCTTGGCCGGAGACCTCGCCGTCGGTGAGCTTTTGTCGGTCAATGCCGGCGGCCGCCGAGTCAGCTCGGGCTGACTGTTGGGCCCGGCCCGTCAGCGTGAAGAAGAGAGAGAGAAAGAGTTTTTCATTTTCAAAAAAATGCTATTATGTGATGTTTCTTGTTTAACTCATAGAAAAAGATTTATAGCTTGGAAAATTCTGAAACTTTTTGTAGGACCTCCCTATGAGTATGTGTATGCATGAAATTTGTGAAACTTGAGTTTAGAATAGTTTTTGCATGGTTTAAAAAATACATTCTTTAATTGAAAAATGCATCTTTCATGATTTATAGAAAATAAAATATATTTCCAAAATTCATGAAAATTTATTTGGTGCTGTTTTATGATGTGACCTTATTGTATAAAAAGTTTGGAGTCATTTTGAGTTGTTTAAATTATTTTCTATTTTATGTTTTATTTGTTTTATTAGAAAAGTGAGTGTTTAGAGCTTAGTAACTTAGGTTTGATGTGTGATTTGGGATTGTTTGGTGAATCTTGGATCATATCACAATCAAATGGTCCTTGAGAACTCCTTTAGCGATAGAAGTAGTTCAATAAGTTGGTTTTGTTGGGTTGCAACTTTATCGTGAAGGAAAAGTTGTACGCAAGTTGTTTATCATTCTATTCATTCATCAAGCATCATGTTTACCATTCCATCATTCTAAAGCATGCATCATTATCTACGTGTAGAGTATACGAGAGTGAGTCGGATCGTGTTGATAAAGTTTTGGAGGTGTTCATATGGATCGCGATGATCAAGCTTCAAGAAGATTCATCCACCTAAGGTGTTGGTGTCAAGTGTGACGTTGGTGGTCCAATTTCGGAATCGACTTTCCCGCAACACAGGCAAGCCCCCGAGCATAAACCCTTCTCTGTTTTACAAATTCTTTATTCACCTTAAGTCTAGTGGTATGTACATTAAGTTAGTAGGAGTTGGTTGATACCGTTGCTGCATGACTACCTTGATCTACGGTTATTCCAAATGCTAACCCACTAGTATGTGTAGGTCGATCCCTTATGCTCAGTAATGCTTAGACTTCGGTAGAAGTCGGATGATAGTTTCATCATTCGCGAGATATAGGTTTACCTTTGTTCCTCCACCCTGTTGGTGGACATTAAAATGATTAATCTGAGACCGGTCGGGTAACTTGCACTGAGAGTGGAGTCTCTGTGTAGTGTTTCTGGCTGTGTCGGTTAAGCACCGTTCGTTGTAAGCTTGAGCGTTATCGGGACTGTTGAACGCATGTTGCGCCGGAGACCGTTGGGTCAAAGGCACGATTATCTGGTTGTCACCCCAGATAAGTCGAAACAAGTACCAACCACATGCTTTGGTAAGCCTGATCTCGGGGGTGTGCCAAATCGGGAATGGCAACCACGCACTGGGAGTGGAGAGATGGCGGGAGTACAAGATACCCTCAGTGGGTTAAAGTCCCAGGTTGGAGGCGTACTGTATTCTCGGGTGGCGCAGGCCTCGTTCCCGTGTTGGACGAACTGGGAGATGGTTGATATATGCAAGCTTCGGTGCTACATATATCGTGTGGAAGGGAATCCCCAGCTGGGTTTTGAATCGATTCGCGAATCGCCGTTGCTTCTCGGTGAAGGAGACCTGATCCTCTGCCCTTACATCGTAGTTAACAATGGAACATGGTGATCATGGAAAAGAGATGGAAATGAAGGTGTGATGCTTAAGAAGTGTTTGAATTAGAGCAGGTGCAAAGTGGATACTGGTAATTAACTTAATTTGATGCTAAAACATTGAAAGCAAGGATCCACTTGTAGTAAGCTTTTTATGCAAAACTCCCCTTTTCTAGCTTTAATCCCCTTAAGCCAGCATACCCTTGGAGTCTTTTCTTTTTGTCGGGTAAGTCTTGCGGAGTACATTGTGTACTCGTGGTTTGTTAACCCTTGTTGCGTGAGCCGACTCGCGGCCGCTAACCAAGGTCGTGTCAGTGGGCTCGACATGGTCTGGTTGTCACCTATAGTTCTACTCTACTTCCGCAATTAAGTTAAGTTTACTCAAATGTAACTTTCTCACCTTTTGTAAAATTAAGGTTATTATTTCTTCCGCACTCTGATCTATATTTTTGTAACAAATGTTGTAATGTTGTAGCTACTCCTTTGTTGATCCTGATATGAGGTGTAATCGGGGTTTCCGATGACACCTGACAGGCTTCTTGAGTTATTGGGTAGATCTGCACTACTCTTAGAGGTCTTCGGGACAATGATATGTGCAGGTGGGCCCAATAATTAGGAGGTTCTGTCACAGATTGGTATCAGAGCTCATACTCAGGATCAGCTACAACATTACTTTTAACAGACTTCAAAATGATTTTGTAATCTAAAAGTTTTTGAAAGTAACAACTTCAAATAATCTTCTATCTTTCCTTATGCTTGCTGGAAGGCTTTGAGAAGATGTTCTGATGACTCAAGTAAAAGGATTCGAGAAGTTTTCATCTCTTCTTGTGAAGAACAATTAAAGAGTCCAATATCGTCGACAATGTTCTACTAAGTGGTTTTTCAACATCCCGTGTGCTGCGATGAAGATAGTATGTAAAGTAAAGCCCTATAACCTACTAACATCTAACATGATGAAGGTAGAGAGTGCTAACATCGTGAAGACATATAGGACGAGCATGCATCATATCATCCATATAATGTTGCTGATTTCCTCCTTTCAACTAGACAATTATTCTCCAGACAACTATTTTCCTTCATAGTTGTTTGTCTTGGTAAATTTCGTCCCATACCATGTTTGTGTTAATAAACCACCATTTGATAATCCTTGCTTCATAAATTCCTAATCCTTGGGAGCTTTCACCTTGCCATGTTAATTCTATTTACAAGTCTGAGATTATTCCTTGATTTCTTAATTCGTGCATGTGTTGAGTTTCAATTCCTTCAATCCCGACACATACCAATCCTTCCTTCTGGTAGTCAACATGTGTTGGTTGAGAGCTACAATGGTTGTGCCCTATTATGGTGGCCATGATCCGTGACCACGGTGCCGCGACGGAACCTAGGGTTTCATGTGTGACCTAGGCACACATGATTCTGCTGGGCGCGCGCAGGTATCGTGGTCTGTAGTCATGATCCATTTTAGTCCCACAACTTATGTGCTCTCTTCCATTTTGAATTCATTCATGTTTACGCCTTACGTGAATTTTCCAAAATACCTTGTTGTTGTAACCATCTTTTCATTTCGGTTGCAACCTTTGAATCAATCCTTGTTGTTTTATAAACTCCTTCCAAGTCATTGTGTTGACACTTTTCCTTACCCGTTATTTGCCCCACGGGCTTTGTCTCTGAAATCTCGGGACGAGATTTCTTTTAGGGGGAATGATTGTAACATCCTAGATGTTAGTATGTAATTAAGAATTTTGATCATGCCACCATCATGCATAATCATTGAGCATCATGGCATAAATGCATTTTATATTATAGTAAAGTATTCATATGTTGCGTATGTTGGTTGAGTTGAATCCATTTTTTTAAAAAATTTAAAAATGTTTTAGGTTAATTATTAAGTAGATTTTTATAAATAAAAATTTGCCAAACTTTGGTTTCATTGATTGAGTTTTTGTTTGGTATTTTCGGTTAGGATGTTTGAATGGTGATTTATTCACTATTTAAATATCAAGTTTGTTAATAATTTATTTTTATAAATCTTAAATTCAATTTATAAATTCGAAATTTCTATTTTCAAAACTATCGAGAATCGACGATGAGACCAAAAGTAAAAGTGTAGATCTTGTTGAATTGAGAAATTTTTATTCTTGGAGATTTTCAACTTCTATTCAAATTTTGGAAGATTTTTGAAGAAGAAGGAAGGAAGAGCTGCTAGTGCTGTATATATCTCCGAAGAAACCATAGCCGCCACCAAGTCGCTTGCTTTCGCCGTTGCCACCTCCTCGCTACCAACGGCACCGGGCCGCATCGTATATCGTCGCCGTTCTTCGAGCCCTTTCGGCCGAGTCCCAGCGCCACCTCCCGCTTCGCCGTTCTCGCCGCCTCACGCACGGGCACGTAGCTCGCCGCGTGGCCAAGCCAAAGCGCAGAGCTGGACACCCCAAGCCGCTGCCGTCTTTAAGTTGCCAAGCCGGCCGCGGTCGCGCCTTTCTTTTCATTCGCCGTCGCACCACCACGATCCACCGGCAAATTAGTCGCCTTGTGCTGCCACCGCCCAACTCCACACCATCACCGCTTTGACACGTTCTTGCGAACTTCGCCGACCCGCTAGCCTTGCCCCCTCGCCGTCCGCAATCGCCCTCATCGTCGGTTTCCGTCATGGTCAAGTTGCCATGGCCGCCGCGTGGCCACCTCGCCGTGGTCACCCTCTGCGGGCACACCCCAGGTCGTCGTGTTACTTGAACTGGCTTCTCCTTGATTCCTTGATCATGATCGCTCTTTTGTTTTGGTAGTCGAAAGCACTCGACGCGCCGGAACGCCGCTGTTGCCACCGGAGCGCGCGCCGCGACGCCGTCACCGTCGGTCACCGTTTTCGCCGCACCTTGGCCTCAACTACCTTGCCATTCAAGTCTGTGGTGAGCTCCGGATCGCGTATATGCCTTTAGTTTTCGGTTTTCCGCACCACAACGGCGGGAACGCGGGTCGCTGACGAGCGCTGCTCTGCTGTGCCGTCGCGTGTGTGGCGGCGCGCGTGGTCGTGTCTGTAGGGTCTCGTTTTTGTTCGTTTAAGTGAGGGGAAAAGGTCGGAGGCGCGTCTTTACGCGTGCTGGCGTGCTTCGTCCGCCGGGAAGCTGTAGTTCGCCGCCTCCGCCGCCGCCGCGCCGCCGGACCGCCATGGCGCCGGCGTGCTTGCTTCTTGTGCCTCGGGGAGAAGGGGATAAGTGGGTCGGGAGGTGCGGATGAGTGAGGGGGGAGTGAGTTGAGCAAAGTCGCTTGGCCAGGAGACCTCGCCGTCGGTGAGCTTTTGTCGGTCAATGCCGGCGGCCGCCGAGTCAGCTCGGGCTGACTGTTGGGCCCGGCCCGTCGCGAAGAAGAGAGAGAGAGAGAAAGAGTTTTTCATTTTCAAAAAAAAAATGCTATTATGTGATGTTTCTTGTTTAACTCATAGAAAAAGATTTATAGCTTGGAAAATTTCAAACTTTTTGTAGGACCTCCCTATGAGTATGTGTATGCATGAAATTTGTGAAACTTGAGTTTAGAATAGTTTTTGCATGGTTAAAAAAAATACATTCTTTAATTGAAAAATGCATCTTTCATGATTTATAGAAAATAAAATATATTTCCAAAATTCATGAAAATTTATTTGGTGCTGTTTTTATGATGTGACCTTATTGTATAAAAAAGTTTGGAGTCATTTTGAGTTGTTTAAATTATTTTCTATTTTATGTTTTATTTGTTTTATTAGAAAAGTGAGTGTTTAGAGCTTAGTAACTTAGGTTTGATGTGTGATTTGGGATTGTTTGGTGAATCTTGGATCATATCACAATCAAATGGTCCTTGAGAACTCCTTTAGCGATAGAAGTAGTTCAATAAGTTGGTTTTGTTGGGTTGCAACTTTATCGTGAAGGAAAAGTTGTACGCAAGTTGTTTATCATTCTATTCATTCATCAAGCATCATGTTTACCATTCCATCATTCTAAAGCATGCATCATTATCTACGTGTAGAGTATACGAGAGTGAGTCGGATCGTGTTGATAAAGTTTTGGAGGTGTTCATATGGATCGCGATGATCAAGCTTCGAAGAAGATTCATCCACCTAAGGTGTTTGTGTCAAGTGTGACGTTGGTGGTCCAATTTCGGAATCTGACTTTCCCTACAACACAGGCAAGCCCCGGAGCATAAACCCTTCTCTGTTTTACAAATTCTTTATTCACCTTAAGTCTAGTGGAATGTACATTAAGTTAGTAGGAGTTGGTTGATACCGTTGCTGCATGACTACCTTGATCTACGGTTATTCCAAATGCTAACCCACTAGTATGTGTAGGTTGATCTCTTATGCTCAAGAATGCTTAGACTTCGGTAGAAGTCGGATGATAGTTTCATCATTCGCGAGATATAGGTTTACCTTTGTTCCTCCACCTCGTTGGTGGACATTAAAATGATTAATCTGAGACCGGTCGGGTAACTTGCACCGAGAGTGGAGTCTGCGTAGGTAGTGTTTCCGACCGTGTCGGTTAAGCACCGCTCGCTGTAAGATTTTGAGCGTTATCGGACCTGTTGAACGCATGTTGCGCCGGAGACCGTTGGGTCAAAGGCACGATTATCTGGTTGTCACCCTAGATAAGTCGAAACAAGTACCAACCACATGCTTTGGTAAGCCTCGATCTCGGGGTGTGCCAAATCGGGAATGGCAACCACGCGACCGGGAGTGGAGAGATGGCGGGAGTACAAGATACCCCTCGATTGGGTTAAAGTCCCGTGTTGGAGGCGCATCTTGTATTCTCGGGTGGCGCAGCCTCGTTCCCGTGTTGGACGAACTGGGAGATGGTTGATATATGCAAGCTTCGTGCTACATATATCGTGGTGGAAGGGAATCCCCACCGGTTTTGAATCGATTCGCGAATCGCCGTTGTTTCGGTGAAGGAGACCCGATCCTCTGCGCCTTACATCGTAGTTAACAATGGAACATGGTGATCATGGAAAAGAGATGGAAATGAAGGTGTGATGCTTAAGAAGTGTTTGAATTAGAGCAGGTGCAAAGTGGATACCGGTAATTAACTTAATTTGATGCTAAAACATTGAAAGCAAGGATCCACTTGTAGTAAGCTTTTTATGCAAAACTCCCCTTTTCTAGCTTTAATCCCCTTAAGCCCAAGATACCCTTGGAGTCTTTTCTTTTTTGTCGGGTAAGTCTTGCGGAGTACATTGTGTACTCGGGGTTTGTTAACCCTTGTTGCAGGAGCTGACTCGTGCTGCTAACCAAGGTCGTGTCAGTGGGCTCGACATGGTCTGGTTGTCACCTATAGTTCTGCTCTACTTCCGCAATTAAGTTAAGTTTACTCAAATGTAACTTTCTCACCTTTTGTAAAATTAAGGTTATTATTTCTTCCGCACTCGATCTATATTTTTTTGTAACAAATGTTGTAATGTTGTAGCTACTCCTTTGTTGATCTCGATATGAGGTGTAATCGGGGTTTCCGATGACACCGACAAAGCTTCTTGAGTTATTGGGTAGATCTCGCACTACTCTCAAGAGGTCTTCGGGACAATGATATGTGCAGGTGTGGGCCCAATAATTAGGAGGTTCTCGTCACGATTGGTATCGAGCTCATACTGGGATCAGCTACAACATTACTTTTTAATGTACTTCAAAATGATTTTGTAATCTAAAAGTTTTTGAAAGTAACAACTTCAAATAATCTTCTATCTTTCCTTATGCTTGCCGGAAGGCTTTGAGAAGATGTTCGATGACTCAAGTAAAAGGATTCGAGAAGTTTTCATCTCTTCTTGTGAAGAACAATTAAAGAGTCCAATATCGTCGACAATGTTCTACTAAGTGGTTTTTCAACATCCCGTGCCGCGATGCGATGAAGATAGTATGTAAAGTAAAGCCCTATAACCTACTAACATCTAACATGATGAAGGTAGAGAGTGCTAACATCGCGGAAGACATATAGGACGAGCATGCATCATATCATCCATATAATGTTGCCGATTTCCACCTTTCAACTAGACAATTATTCTCCGCACAACTATTTTCCTTCATAGTTGTTTGTCTTGGTAAATTTCGTCCCATACCATGTTTGTGTTAATAAACCACCATTTGATAATCCTTGCTTCATAAATTCCTAATCCTTGGGAGCTTTCACCTTGCCATGTTAATTCTATTTACAAGTCCGAGATTATTCCTTGATTTCTTAATTCGTGCATGTGTTGAGTTTCAATTCCTTCAATCCCCGACACATACCAATCCTTCCTTCCGGTAGTCAACATGTGTTGGTTGAGAGCTACAATGGTTGTGCCCTATTATGGTGGCCATGATCCGTGACCACGGTGCCGCGACGGAACCTAGGGTTTCATGTGTGACCTAGGCACACATGATTCGGGCGCGCCAGTATCGTGGGTTCGTAGTCATGATCCATTTTAGTCCCACAACTTATGTGCTCTCTTCCATTTTGAATTCATTCATGTTTACGCCTTTTACGTGAATTTTCCAAAATACCTTGTTGTTGTAACCATCTTTTCATTTCGGTTGCAACCTTTGAATCAATCCTTGTTGTTTTATAAACTCCTTCCAAGTCATTGTGTTGACACTTTTCCTTACCCGTTATTTACCCCACGGGCTTTGTCTCTGAAATCTCGGGACGAGATTTCTTTTAGGGGGAATGATTGTAACATCCTAGATGTTAGTATGTAATTAAGAATTTTGATCATGCCACCATCATGCATAATCATTGAGCATCATGGCATAAATGCATTTTATATTATAGTAAAGTATTCATATGTTGCGTATGTTGGTTGAGTTGAATCCATTTTTTAAGCTCATTGTCTCCCTTGTTTTCGGCGCGCCGTGAGCTCATGCGTAAAAAGAGCTCGACAGCCCTCCGCCGGCCTTGGACGACAAGGAGCTCGAGCTCAGCGCTTGAGCGCCGGGCCATGACGCCGGAGAGGGAGCGCGACGCGAAAGGGAAGGCTCTCCAGACCGCTGGCCGAGCCGGAAGGTAATTGCTACTTCTTAAGCTCATTGTCTCCCTTGTTTTCCTTTGAGCGCTTAGGCTGATAGGTGGGTATTTTAGTTTACGACCACGAGGTCGCCGATGGGTCGGTTTTGTTTGGCGCTTCGGAGGCTGAGAGAATTCGGCTTGATGCCGAGAATTTCGCCTTGTGGGAGGAGCGGGAGGAGGCCGCATGTAAGGAGTCCTCTTTTTCCTACTTTTTGGTCTCACGAGTTTGATTTGTTTACTTCTCCGCGGCCGAGAAGAAGAAGTCGGGCGGGGTTGGCTCGGGAGCTTGAGGGGAAGGATCAGTCCCACGGCCGCCGCGGAGTCCTCGCGACGCATACCCGGCTCGTCTTTGGATCTAAAAGAGAAGGACCTCCAGCGGCGGATGCGTGAGCTCGTGGCCATGCAGAATGGTCTCCGAAGGCGGCCGAGGAGCTCCGGTCCAGGGAATCTGAAGCCTCGGGTCTCTTGGAGCGGACAACAAAGGCCGAGGCCGCGGCGCAGAAGGCAGAGCGCGAGCACACCAACCTCGTGCTTGACGTTGAGTGTGTCTGCGAGGCCCTTGGAGTTGAGGAGGTGGAGGGGGGGCGCACGTAGTGCCGCGCCGGCCGTGGTGAGGGATAACGCCCGCCGCGCTGTCCATAAGGCGTTGGCCGTGGTCCTCGCCCACTATCCTGAGATGCGGACCTCGACCAAGATAGTGGGCAAGGGCTGGCCCGAGCCGTCCGAGGGCGTCGAGCTGGAAGACATCGTCGCCACGGCGGAGGCCCGCTCGGAGAAGCCGCCGCGGAAGCTCTTAGGCTCGCCGTCGAGGAGCTCGAGGTGTTCGAGCCTACCGCCGGTGAGGCCGAGGTAGAGACGGACTCATCTGACGACGAGGAGTGAGCTGCGAGAGTAGTTAGCTTGAGGCGCCGCCTCTTTTGTCTTGAACAAAGTCCCCGAGCTCGGGGCAAAGTGTAAAGTGGTAACCAGTTGTCTAAGTTATGAGTGACTCGTTTTGTCTTTCCTGTGGTTGCGCTTCCAGTTAGCTCGTAGTTTTCTGAGTTTACATCCCATCGATTAAGGCAACGGGCCCTTTACTCGTTGGCCGCGGGGGCGCTAGAGCTTGTTGGGCAAGCGCGTTGGACCTCGCCGAGGATGTTGCTTAGAAACCCTTTTAGCTTGCCGGACTCGATATTTACTGGAAAGATAGATAACGAGTGCAAGGTTGAGCTGATCGAGCTCTTCCTTGAGTGTTCGTGTTGTTTGCGAAAAAAGAGTTCGTAAAAAGGGGCGGGGTGTGCGCCCCGTCCCCTGTAGCCCCCGAGCAAGGGCGGGCCTTGCTGGAGCTAAAGGGCAGCCATTGCTTAACAGCTGCGAAAAGAAAATCGAATTTTTGCACAACTTTTGCGTCTAGGTGTGTCATTATTATTCGAAGTTCGCAAAAAAGAAGACGTTACAAAAATGCATCTAAGGGTAGAAGCGACGTAGTTGTTCGATGTTCCAAGAATTGGCGAGCTCACGACCGCGGGAGTCCTGGATCTTGTATGAGCCTGGGCGGAGGACTCGGGCGATGGTGAACGGTCCTTCCCAGGGCGCAGAGAGCTTGTGTTTCTCCTTCGTGCTCTGACTCGCCGCAGACTTGGTCGCCGATGTCGAAGGCCCGCCCTCGGACGTGGCGGTCGTGATAGTGGCGCATCGATTGCCGGTACTTGGCCGATCGCGCGACGGCGACCTCACGGGCCTCTTCGAGCTGGTCTGGGCGTCTTCGAGCAAGGTCTGGTTGCCGGGTCGTTGTACGCTTGTACTCGTGGGGCGCCGTAGTCGAGGTCGATGGGGAGCACGGCTTCGAACCGAAGACGAGGAAGAAGGGGGTGCGACCCGCCGCCCCTCGCTTGGAGTAGTCCCGAGGCTCCAAATGACCGTGGGGAGCTCGGAGAGCCATCGCCCCCCAAACTTCTCCAATCTCTTGAAGATTCTCGGTTTTAACCCCCCGCAAGATTAGACCATTGGCGCGCTCGACTTGCCCGCTCATTCTTGGATGGCCGACGGAAGCCCACCCACCCGTATGTTGTAGTCGCCGCACCGGCCGAGGAAGATCTGCCCCGTGAAGTTGGTGCCGTTGTCGGTGATGATCGAGTTCTACGCCGGGCGGTGGATGATTGCGTCGAAGAACTTGACCGTCTCCCGCGATCTCGTGCGTGAGATGGGCATCACCTCAATCCACTTGGTGAACTTATCGACGGCGACGAGGAGGTGGGTGAAGCCCCGGGCGACCTTTGCGAAGGGGCCGACCATGTCGAGGCCCCTGCACCGCGAAAGGCCAAGTGATGGGGATCGCCCGGAGGGCTTGCGCCGGGAGGTGCGTCGCTTGGCGAAGAACTCGGCATCCCTCGCGCGGCGTGCGGTCGGTTGGCGTCTTCGACGGCGGTCGGCCAATAAAAACCTTGGCGGAATGCCTTGCCTACCCGAGCTCGTGGAGCCGCGTGATGTCCACATTCGCCGGCGTGGATTTCTCCGATGAACTCGTGCCCCTCCTCGAAGGTGACGCAGCGTTGGAGTACTCGGATGCTCCCTTCCCGTAGAGCTCGTGTTCGATGACGGCAGAAGACTTGGCTCGACGGGCGATGCGCCTAGCCTCTTCCTTTTCCACGAGGAGCTGGCCATCCCGTAGCCATGCTAGGATGGGGAGCCGCCAGTTGGGCCTTGGGGCTTCACACTCCGAGGTCGCAGAGGCCCCGAGGCCGGCGAGGTTGACCGCTGAGTCGATCTCCATCGGTGAGCTCGAGCTCGAGTTGTCCTCGGCCCTGGTGGGAGAGGGCACAAACGGGGTCCCTGACGGGTCCGTGCGCGGGTTCGAGCCCTCTCCTTCAAGCCGGATGGAAGGTATGTACTGGTCGTGAGCGAACACGCCGGGCGGGACCTGAAGGCGATCGGAAGCGAAGTTTGGCGAGGACGCCGGCGTCGTTGTTGAACCGGGCGACGGATGTGTTTGAATTCGAGCCCATCGAAGCGTTCTTCGAGCTCGTACCTTTGCGAGTACGCAATCATCCTTGGGCTGACGATGCTCCGCTTCCTTCGTGGCCTGGT
This sequence comes from Hyparrhenia diplandra, assembly GCA_015847255.1. NCBI lineage: Eukaryota > Viridiplantae > Streptophyta > Magnoliopsida > Poales > Poaceae > Hyparrhenia > Hyparrhenia diplandra. The sequence goes on from JADLZK010000016.1 coordinate 36,655, forward strand.
CCGGCGACGAGCTTGGAATCCCCCCGATCTCGAGACGCTTGATGCCGAAGTTCGGCGGGCGATGCGCATGCCGCTCACCAAAGCCTCATACTCGGCAACGCGTTGTTGGAGGCGGTAAAGTGAAGGCGGATTGAGTACCTCATGCGCGCACGTTGCGTGGTGAGATGAAGACCAGGCCTGCTCCGGCGCCGTATTTCTTCACGGAGCCGTCGAAGTAGAGTGTCGGTACTCGACGTCGTCGGGTCTTGGTGGCAGCTGTGTTTCCGTCCATTCTCGCCCACTAAGTCGGGAGGACCGAGATTTGATGGCGTCTCGGGGCGTATGAGATGTCCAACCCCATGAGCTCGATTCCCCACTTGGCGATGCGTCCCCTGTGGCCTCGAGGCCGCGGATGATCTCGCCGAGTGGAAATTTGAGACGACGGTGATCGGGTGGGCATCAAGTAGTGTCGTAGCTACGTCGCGTGATTAGGAGTGCGTAGGCGAGCTTACGGAGCTAGGGGGTATCGCGTCTTCGTGTCGGAGAGGACCTCGCCGATGATGTAGACCAGTCGTTGCACACGGAGTGCGTGGCCCTCTTCCTCCCTTTCGACTACGAGGACCGTGCTCACCACCGCGAGGTGGCCGCGATGTACAACAACATCGGTTCGCCCGGGCTTGGGCGGAGTGAGTATGGGTGGGTTCGTCAAGAGCTCTTTCGGAGAGTCGCGCGGATCGGGCCTCGCCTGGTCCAGCGGCGCGCTCGACTTCTTCAAGAGCCTGTATAGCGGGAGACTTCGTTCGCCTAGCCGAGCAATGAATCGCTAAGGGCGGCCAAACACCCCGTAAGTCGTTGTACGTTCTTGACGCTCCTGATGGGGCCCATGTTGCGGATGGCCTCGACTTTCTCGGGGTTGGCCTCGATGCCGCGCTCGGACACGATGAAGCCCAGGAGTTTTCCTCGGGGGACTCCAAACACGCATTTTTCGGGATTGAGGTTTACCCCGAACTCACGAAGCTTGCCGAAGACTTCTTCGAGGTCGGGGATGAGCTCTCCCGTGCGCCTCGTCTTGACCATGATGTCATCGACGTATGCCTCTACGCGTCTTCCAAGAAGCTCCTTGAAGACTCTCTGCATGCACCTCTGAAAAGTGGCGCCGGCGTTTTTCAGCCCGAAGGGCATAGTTACGTAGCAGAACGCACCGAAGGGAGTGATGAAGGAGGTGGCGAGCTGATCGAGCTCGTTCATCGCGATTTGATGATAGCCGGAGTATGCGTCAAGAAAACAGAGTGTCTCACACCCGGAGGTGGAGTCAACGATTTGGTCGATGCGCGGCAAAGGAAACGGATCCTTCGGGCATGCCCTGTTGAGACTCGTATAGTCAACGCACATTCTCCATTTCCCATTCTTCTTCTTAACTAGTACAGGGTTGGCTATCCACTTGGGATGATACACCTCCTTAACAAAGCCCGCCGCTAGGAGCCTATCTATTTCCTCGGCGATTGCCTGCCTTTGCCGTCGCCGGCCGCCGGAGCCGCCGCTTCACCGGCCGAGAACCGGGCTTGATGTTTAAGGAGTGCTCGGCGACTTCCCTCGGTATGCGGGCATGTCCGAGGGTCTCCACGCCGAATACGCCGAGGTTCGCGCGGAGGAAGTCGACGAGCTCGCTTTCCTATTTTGGAGAGCTCGGCACCGACGCGGGACGGTGCGTCCCTCCTCGTCGACCTTCACCGTCTTGGCGTCTTCGTCCGGCTCGAAGGACCCCGCCGCCTCTCGAGCTCGACGGAGGAGCTCGCCACCTTGCCGGACCCGCTCGCGGTCTTCTTTAGCTCGGCGGGAGTCCTCTCGCGCGCACCCACGCTAGCATCTCGGGATGAGCCTCTCGACTCGACGAGGGCGTCGGCGTCATCGCACGGCCTCCTTGTCGCAATTGAAGGCGCTCGAAGGTGGAGTTGACGGTGATCACGCCCCCTCGGCCCGGGGATCTTGAGCTTGACGTGCGTGTAGTTGGGAACGGCCATGAACTTCGCTGTAGCATGGCCGCCCCAACAAGGCATGGTAAGCGCTCTTATACGGGAGCACTTCGAAGGTGAGTACTTCCTTGCGGAAATTGTTCGGGTCGCCGAAGGTGACGGGAGGTCGATCCGGCCGAGCGGAAACGCCCGCTTTTCCCGGCACTACCCCGTGAATGGGGTCCGTGGAGGGTCGGAGCCGAGCTCGTGTGATGCCAAGGGCCTCCATGGTGTCGACGTAGAGGAGGTTGAGGCCGCTTCCCCGTCCATCGAGTACCTTGCCGAGGCACTTGGTGCCGACTATGGGATCGACGACGGAGAGGGAACCTCCCCGGATGCGCATCGCGTGCACGGGTGGTCCTTCTTGTCGAAGGTGATCGGGCTTCGGACCACTTGAGGTAGGAGGGTGTTGCGGGCTCGGTGAAGAGGACTTCACGCTGCAGGAGCTTCTGGCGGCGCTTGGACTCAGACGCTGGTGGGGCCGAAAACGACGTTGACGGCGCCGTCTTCGAAGAAAACGCCCTTGTCGCCCGCCCTAACCGTCGAGCTCGCCATCGTGGCGCTCGCCGCCCTCGGCCTCCCCCCTTCCCCTCGCGCCGGCTACAAATTTCCGCAGAGCCGGCAGTCCCCCGAGCTTGTGCTTGACCGGGCCTTCGTGGTTGGGGCAGGGCAGGTCGAGTTTCTTTTCGAAGAAGTGCTTGGGAGCGCCGGGCTTCGCGGCCTTGGCACCCTTCTTCTTTTCGGCGACCGCGACGAAGTCATCCCGCCGCGCCCGGGCGCTTGTTCTTGTTCTTCTTTTTGGGTCGCGAGCTCGAGCCTTCGCCGGCCTCATCGGCGGCCTTCTCCTTGCCCTTGCCCGCAGTGCCATGGAGGACTGCGGAGATAGCCCCCTCTCCCCGGCGTGGTTCGTGGCGAGGTCGAGGGGAGGTCCTTCACCGTCTTGGGCTTGGCGTGTGCCGAGCTCGGATGAGCGTCTCGCAGTCGTGCCGGAAGGTGAAGGCGGTGATGATCTGCGTCGGGTGGCGTCGGTGAGCTCGTTGCGGAGCCTCAGAAGCGCCGGATGTAGTCGCGCGGCTCTCGTTCCTCCGCTGCTTACAACCGCGAGGTCCCACGTGTTGCTCGGGCGCGAGTAGGTTCCCCCGAAAGTTGCCAACGAAGACATCGCGGAGGTCGCGCCCCGCCGATCATACCGTGGGCAGGTGCTCGAGCCGGGAGCGAGCCGTGTCGGGCCGAGGTATAGGGAGGTTGCGAATGATGAAGAGCTCGTCGTTGGCTCCTCCCGCGACACGCGAGGCGGTAATCTTCGAGCCGACGGCGGGGTCCGTCTCCCGTTGTACTTCCGGATGGAGGTCGGGGCTCGGGCGCCGAGGGAACGGCGCGTCATGGATCCGGCGCCGAATACCCGTGGGCCTCCTTCCGTGGGGGGTGGAGCTCCGCCCTCGCGTTCCGCCTCGAACTCGAGCATCGCGAGGTGAGGGGGAGCGCGCCCCCGCCGCCCTCCCGACCTCGGGGGGTTGGACTGCGGCTACGGTCCTCTTTGATCGTCGTAGCGGCCGCCTCCTCTTGCCGTAGGGACTGGCTGGGCGGTTGTCGTCTTGTCTGTCGTCGCGACGGTTGTGGGGCCGGACGTCTGGGCGCTTCCCGTGCCTCGGCGTCGTCGCGCGTCGAGGGTGTCCCGGGCGTCGGTTTTCTCCTACCGTCGTCGCGCGTGGACACGCGGGGACTCTCCTCGGTTTGGCCTTTGATTGGAGGGAGGCCTCATGCTCTTCCCGGAGTCGCCGTGCGACGACCGAGCTCTCCACCTGCCTGCTCCGCGGCTTTCTCGACGAGGGAGCGCAGCCGTTGGTGGAGCCTTCCGAGCTCGGCGCCTCGGGCCCGGGAGCTCGCGAGAGGAGCTCCCGTGGCCGCTGCGGGTTGCCAGGTCGCCCGCCCGAAGACCGGGCGGGAGGTCATCGGCCTCGTTGATGCGGCGTCGCATCTCCGTCCTCGAGCTTGCACGTGTCGACGCCCTCCAACCTCCTCGAGGAGGGCGTCGCGTTCTTCTTGGCGATCTCACGCTCGGCCTCCTCGAGCTCGTTGAGTCGCTCGTGCACCCGCTTAGGGAGGGCGCCGTTGAGCGAGCCATCGAGTCTCGACCCCGAGTGTGCCGGGGTGTGCTGGGAGGACTCGTCCTCGCTGTGGTAGCTGTGTACGGCGCCGTCTGGCGTTGGGCACATGTAGCACTCGCGTGTGGGGTCGACCCCCACGAGGCTTAAGCTGCCCGGGCGTGGTCTCGAGACCCGTCGCCCCGAGTTCGACGTCGCACCTCTCGGGCAAGAAGAGCTGTCCCTGCGGGTACATCTCGTCGTAGGCCGCGAGGAACTTGTCGGGGAAAGTGGCTCCGCCCGCTGCATGCGAGGACGCGATATTGGCGGTGGAGAAGGTGACATCGCTAAAGAGCTCCCCGAGTCGGCTCAGGGCTAAGGATGTGCGGGAGCAGGTCCGCGATGGCGACGAAGAAATGGTCGGCCGCCGTTCGCACGGGGGCTCACCGGGCCGGTCGAATCCCGGCCGGAACGTGCAAAGACGGCGTCGGCGGCGTCACGGACGAGGCGGGCGTCATCCGGTCCCGCACCATCCGGGGAAGGTGGCTCCGACGAGAGCCCTCGGGGCTAGCGCCGGTGAAGTCCAGGGTCCCGGCGCATCGGTGCGCGGGCGCCCGAACGGGTGGTGAAGGAAGCCATCGGCGGTGATCGTCACACTAGCGCCGCCCCTACCGGGCGCGCCAACGCCGTGGTCGTATACCACGGTCACGCGAATCGATCGGGCTAATGTGTGCAACGATGGCCTAGCTCGAGAATAATGACACGATGGTTTATACTAGTTCGGGGCAATCGAGCACCCTAGTCCGTGTGTGTGGCACTATCGAGCTCAGAACGCTCGTATCGGGGCGCATACAAGCTGGGGAGAGAGGGAGATGAGCTCCCAGGTCTCAACGTGATGAGTGAAGTCGAGTGATGTGTGTGCGTGTTTTCCGTGTGCCAGAGGGCTTGCCCTCCCCTGGTGGCAGAACCCTCCCTTTTATAGTCATAAGGGGAGCTCACGGGGGCCACCGAGCCGAGGGTCTTAGAAATAGAAGGAATACAAGTTTTGGGGTGAAGAGGAAAAGTTCCCTTCCAATGTCGGGCACGCCGGGCTGTCCGGCGTCGCGGCGCCAAGACGACGACGCGCCCTACTTCCGGCACGCTCGCCGGTCGTCGTAAAGGGTAGAATAGGGGTGGCTCCGTATCCCGATACGTTATGCGTGCGGGTGACGAGTTCGAGCTCGTCGGTCGGGCGTGGTTGGGGACAATAAGCTCGTCCCCGCCGCGCCGTGCTTCTTACATCCCGCCGCCCGTCGGACACGCGCCGGCGCCCACGGCGAGATCATTGAGGCGCCGCCTTACATTAAACGCTCGTACTTGGGGTCGCAGGAAAATGTGTGGCGGAGAGCTCGATGTAAAGCTCGACCGTCCGTCGAGGTCATTCTTGTCGCGTAGTGGTTGTCTCTTATGCTTGTCGTTACTTGGCGTGGTCCGACAGCTCCCGTGCCTCGCGTGTCGCCGACGGTCTCTCCCGGCACACGAGCTCGGTCGTAGCCCCGGCCGTGTCCGCGATGCTTTGGGTCTAACCGCTGCGTCCCCGGATTCTCCTGATCGCCCCGGATTTGGCGCTTGGGAGCTCGTCCGAAACGGAGAGGAGCTCGTCGTCCGCGGCGGAGCTCGTCATATCCCCCGCGCTCCCGGGGAGCTCGCTCGAGACGGAACTCTTTCCCGGGACGAGCTCGAGCTCGTCCCCTCGCCCTTCAGCGTCCCACGAGTCCTCGCTCGAGACGGGGATACTCGTTGCGGGTCTCGACCTTCGTCGCAGTGTGTCGCCCAATGGCTAACGATCACGTCCTCCTTCTAATACCCGGTTAGGGACGGATTAGGATGATTGACTTAGTCCGGAATATCTGTGTCCCACACCTTGCGTGAGTCATGCTGAGGTGGACAAATAAAATAAAATAAAACAAGATAAAATAAAATAAAGTTATCTCAATAAAAGCTCCACGGTATTCAAGCCGGTAGAGCCATATGTTTGTTTTTCGTTTTGTTTTCTTTGTTTGAATAAAACCAGGTACAAAAATAAGTGTGGGGAGATCTCTCAAGCATACAATCACACCCATCTGAGATCTCCCCAACACAAATGCACAATCATCGAGCAACTCACGATGGAGAAGGACGGGACGAACGACTACCACTAACTCCTTCCTTTTCAAACGACGGTTTGTGCAAACTCTCACTCTCGCATCTCCCAAAAGTTTTGAAGTTTAAATTTGAACACATCAACAAAACAAACCTTGTGGATGCACACTTGTTCCTTTTGTCTTTCTATCTTTATAATTTGTCAAAGGAACAAGTGTGGGGGAGAAACCTACACATAGTCTACATAATCTACATAAAGTAAAAATTCAAATCCTTTACATCCCCCTTGCGAACAAGAGTTAAGTATACAATCATTAAAAGCATTTAATCATCCTTGAACTCCACCTCTTTAAAATCCCTCAATGTCTTTTAGTCAGCATATATTTTATTCCTCACTAAAAGATAAACAAAACTTTTGAGGCTCCATCTCCATGCTATCCTTTGATAAAATTTACATACTCTTTATTCCTCGCTAATATTCCTATGCCTTGTGAACTATCTATCATAGGGACCCCATGTTATCTAAGTAATTGGAATATGTGATATAACTGGATGATTTGAACCTTGCTCTTTTACATGAACCTGGGATTTGTTTTCAAAATTCAAAATTCAAATAGCATGCTCCTCAACGATATAGTTGTCTTTGCATTGAGCTTGTGTCAAGTCTTGTTGACCCTTGTTGAGATAGTTGTCATGCCCCCAAGATCAAGAACACGTACACTCCACATATACCAGCTATTCCTACCCTGGGAATACGCTAAAACATGCTTCCATCCACCATACACAAAACTCTGCTCCTACATTGGGAGTAGACAAAAGAAAAAAAAAGAGACATCTTAGAAATAAAATACTCCATGCTCTACCAGATAGTGATCTGTCTATATATTTGTGGTTCAAAGAGACATGGCTATGAAAAAAAAATATAGGGACACGTGTGAAATCTCATGTTTGGTTTTGGAAATTGATGACGACACTTGTGGACTAATCCTTTGCTCTAAGTGGATGATTTGAGAAAGGATTAGGTGGATGACAAGGAGCATGATGATCATGAACATGGACGATGATGATGGACATGATGGATCGTCAAGCTCGGTGATCGGCTCGAGAGGAACCCGGGAGATCAAGGCGAAGGTATACTTGATAGGGTTTTTCTTTTGGTGATCAAGACACGATAGAGCGTGTGATCACATTATAGGATAGATAGCCGACTATCAAGAGGGGATGCCGCGACAATCCTTGCATGAAGTGCTTCTAGGTCCATATCGACTTGCATATTGCATTTAGGACATGAGAGCACTAACTTCGATCTTGCCTAACATCTCGACGTGCTAACATCGGTGATAACGTGATCATCTTGGATGTGTTGGCAACACATGGCAAGAGGCGAAGCAAGTTTGAAGCAAAGAGCAAAGAAGAAAGTGAAGAAACAACCGTCCGGGGTGACCGGACGCCTTCGGCCTCGGCCGGGACGCGACCGACCGGTGGCTCCGGCCATCGCGTCCCGCGAGAGCTCGCGACGCCGCGTTTTGGCCGGGACGCACCGACCGGAAGCTCGACCGGACGCTTCCGGTGGTGACCGGAACCCCGACCGGACGCGTGGAGAAAGCCAACCGAAGTGGGCCCGAAGCTTGTCGGTAGCGACCGACCCGAGGACCGACCGACCCACGACCGGACCCCCCTGGTGTTTCCGGTCGGTAAGCGTCCGGTCGATCTTGTGCCAGAGGGCAAATTTTTTAGAGTAACGGCTCCATTTCGAGAGGAGCCATATATATACTTGGTTGGCTGGTTCTTTGGGACCTCTCTTGCACATTTGAACACTCTAACTTGCTAGTGAGCTTGTGAGACTCCTCTCCACTCATCTCCTCATCACTAATTCGGATTCTTGGTGAGATTGAGAGAGATAGAAGTGCATTGCTTGCATCGGTTGCATTTAGAAGCACTTCATCCTTGGAGAAGCCGCGGGATTCTTGTTTTCTTGGGAATTTGCCGGTTCCCTAGCGGCTTGGAGCAAGAGGCGGTGTTGAGCTCAAGTGGAGCTTGTTTGAGGCCACACACGGTGGTGATTGTGAGGGGTCGTTCCTTACCCCGCGGGAGATTCGCGAAAGGAGCACTAGTGGATTGCTCGTGGCTTGTTGGACCCTCTCTTGTGATCGTTTGCTTGAGCGCCCATAGGGGTTTTGGCACCGGCCATTAAGCTTAGCACACGTCAAGTGAGTGTGTCGCCACAACGAGGACTTAGCGTGCCGGCAAGCACGTGAACCTCGGTAAAAATCATCGTGTCAATTGTGTGCTTGCTCGTTGGAGATTTCATATTGATCACGGTGATTGGCTTCCACCTCTACACTTCATCGTCGGTATATCGATCACCCTCTCTAGCATTTACTTGATATACTTGTGTAGTTTTGCCTAGGTTGTTTAGTTGCTTATCTTGCTAGAATTGTTAGCTCCTAGTTGGTAAACTAGTTAGAATCGCTTGTTCACCTAGGAGTAATATAGCGACCTAGCATTTGTGTGGACTTAGAGATATTAGAAATATCATCTTTTGCTTGTGGCTTGCATAGATAGATTGTAGCACCGCTCATTTAGCTTCGCCTCCTTATTTACTAATCCGGGTGCTTAGTGTTGTTGCAAGAATTTTTAATAGGCTATTCATCCCCCCCTCTAGCCATTAGGACCTTTCAAGTGGTATCGGAGCTAGGCACCGTTATTTGTGAGGCTTAACATCCTACGGTGACAAAATGGCAACGATGTTTCATGTCAACAACACCAAGAAGGCGCCACCTTTCGATGGCACAAATTTTGCCTATTGGAAGGTTAAGATGACCGCACACCTCAAGTCAATCAATAGAGAAGTGTGGGTTGTCACGGAGAACAAGTTTGAGGTTACAAAGCCCAATGAGCCAACCGCCGCCGAAGAGAAGAAACTATATGCCAATGATGTGGTCGTGAGTGCTTTCCATGAAGCATTCAATGATCGAGTCTTTGAGCAAGTCAAGTCTCTCACAATTGCTCATGAGATTTGGAAGAAGCTTGAAGAATGCTATGAAGGTACCGAAGGCGTCAAGCAAGCCAAAGCATATATCAAGCTTGAGCAATTCAATAGCTTCAAGATGGAAGAAGATGAGAGCGTGCCGAGATGTTTCACCGCATGCAAGTGTTGGTAAATGATCTCAATGCTCTAGGAGAAGAGATCAAGGATAAGACCTTCAACATGAAGTTCTTGAGGTGTTTGCCGGAGAGGTTTGGGATGTTCATCACCGTGCTAGTGAGGACAAACTTGAAGGATTTGACTCCCAACCAATTGCTTAATGAGGTCATGACCGATGACTCCTATAGAGATGACAAGAAGAAGCAAGAGCTCATCAACAAGGCAAACAAGAAAGTCAAGGATGAAGAGAAGAAAGAGGACAAGAAGAGCTTGGCACTCAAGGCTAGCTCATCATCCAAGGGCAAGAAGAAGAAGGAAGAATCAAGTGATGAAGAGGATGGCACCTCTACAAGTGGGAGTGAAGTTGATGAACAATTTGCCCCCTCTTTGTGAGAAGATTGGGCAAATATGTGAAGAAGACATACATCAACAAGAACAAGAAGAAACAATCATCCAAGAAGAAGACCAAGGATGGCAAGAATGAAGGCAACATGACATGCTTTCGTTGCCATGATGATTGTCACTTGATTGCCGAATGCCCATATGATAGTGATGATGAGAAGGGCATCAAGAAAGCAAGAAAGAAGAATGATGCCAAGAATGAGAAGGAGAAGAAGCCCAAGAAGAAGAATGAGTCACATTTGGCTATGTGGGATAGTGATGGCTCATCCTCTTCAAGTGATGAAGAAGAGGAGAAGAAGAGCAAGAAGAAGGGACAAGCTCACCTTGCTATGCATGACAAGATCTCCCTCTTCGACACTCCTTCCTCATGCTTCATGGCTAAGGCCACCAAGGTACAATCTATCACTAGTGATGATGATGATGATAGTGATAGTGATAGTGATGATGAGGAGAAAACACTCACTAGGGAGGAATTGCAAAGCATGCTTGATGATTGCATTGTTATGTTCAAGCAAAGTAGAAAGGAATGCAAGGGCTTGCGTAAGGAAACAAAGAGCCTTAAGCAAGAACTTGGTGAGCTTCGGGCATCTTATGAGAGTCTAGAGGTAGACCATAAGAAGCTTGAGAAATCTCATTCTAAGTTAGAGAAAGCTCATTCCTCTCTACTTGATGACCACAAGTTGTGCCAAATTGTTGAAAATGTTGATACATCCAATGCAAGCATCATGTGTGACATTCTAGTTGATGAATCAACACCCAAGTGTGAGACCTCCACTAGCATTATCACTAGCACATCCATCACTAGTGAGGATAATGAAAACCCTATGCTTATTCATGAGAATGCTTGTTTAAAGAGGGAAGTAAAGGAGCTCAATCACTCCTTGGCTAAGGCCTATGGTGGTGAGGACCGCTTGCTTATGTGCTTGGGTAGCCAAAGGGCATCCTTATACAAGGAGGGCTTAGGCTATATCCCCAAGAAAGGCAAGGCCGCCTATGTGACTCACAAGACTCGTTTTGTGAAGAACAATGGTAGCTATTGCAAAGCTTGCAAGCAAGTTGGTCATGTAGAGCAAAAGTGCATGAACAAGAGGACCAATGTTACTTCTATCAAGCTTGATCATTCTTATATGCTTGTGAAGAAGAACAATGGTGTTCGTGCTAGGTACATTGGTACACCATGGATGGGCTCAAAGAAGAAAGCCATTTGGGTACCAAAGGCCTTGGTGACTAACCTTGAAGGACCCAAGCAACATTGGGTACCTAAGAAGAATTGATCTTTGCTTGTAGGTCAATTATCGTGCCGGAGGAGAGCATTGGATAATGGATAGTGGGTGCACTCAACACATGACCGGGGATTCTAATATGTTCAAGTCTATTAGCATCAAGGGCATTGATGAATATGAATCAATCACATTTGGTAATGACAAGAAAGGCAATGTGTTGGGACTAGGCAAGATTGTTATCACTCAAGAGAAGAGCTTATCAAAAGTGTTGCTAGTTGATCATCTTGATTACAATCTATTGTCGGTCTCTCAACTTTGTGACCATGGCTACAAATGCATATTCACAAGCAAAGAAGTTGAAGTGGTTAGTGGTGATGGTGCAAACATGATCTTCAAGGGATTTAGATATGGTGATCTCTACCTTGTTGATTTCAACTCAAAAGAAGCCAAGTTGACAACATGTCTACTTTCAAAGGCTAGCAAAGGGTGGTTGTGGCATAGAAGGCTTGGTCATGTTGGAATGAAGCAATTGAACAAGTTGATGAAGCATGACTTAGTTAGAGGCTTGGATGATGTGAAGTTTGAGAAGGACAAACCTTGTGGAGCATGTCAAGCCGGCAAACAACATGGCAATGCACATCCAACCAAGAGCACAATGAGTACAAGCAAGGCATTTGAGTTGCTACACATGGAATTGTTTGGGCCAACATCATACTCTAGCATTGGTGGCAACAAGTATGGTTTTGTCATAGTTGATGACTACACAAGATATACATGGGTGTTCTTTTTGCATGACAAGAATGATGTGTTTGAGCTATTCAAGACCTTTGTCAAGAGAGTGCAAAATGAATTTGAGACATCCATCAAGAAGATTAGGAGTGACAATGGAAGTGAATTCAAGAAACATAAGAATTGAAGAGTTGTGTGATGAGCTTGAATTGGACATCAATTCTCACCAACCTACACTCCTCAATCCAATGGTGTAGTTGAGAGGAAGAATAGAACCTTGATTGAAATGGCAAGATCAATGCTAAGTGAATACAATGTTAGCCATTCCTTTTGGGCCGAAGCAATCAACACGGCTTGCTATTGTAGCAACCGTCTCTATTGCCATGGAATGCTTGGCAAGACACCATATGAGTTACTCAATGGAAGGAAGCCCAACATTGGTTACTTTAGAGTCTTTGGTTGCAAATGCTACATTCTCAAGAAAGGCACAAGATTGGGCAAGTTTGATAAGAAATGTGATGAAGGGTTCCTTGTTGGATATTCAACCACAAGCAAAGCATATAGAGTTTGGAACTTGGGTAGTGGCAAGCTTGAAGAAGTTCATGATGTTGAATTTGATGAAACCCAAGGCTCTCAAAATGAAGTTGAAAATCATGATGATGTGAGTGGTTCTAACTTGGAGAATGCCATGAGAAATATGGATATTGGTGACATTCGCCAAGGCAAGTTGATGATGATGAAGATACTCCATTGCCTACAACTTCGGTTGATATTGGTGCAAATGAAGCTAGCACTAGTGGTACTCAAGATGAAGATCAAGAGCAACAAGCTAGTCCATCTCCTCATCCTAGTCATCAAGTGCAAGTGATGCAACCATCCAACATTGCAAGGGATCACCCAATTGATCAAATTGTTGGTGATATCAATAGTGGAGTGGTTACTAGAAGAAGACTAGCATCTTTTTGTGCTCACCATGCCTTTGTAGCACAAGAAGAACCGGAGAACATTGAAAATGCACTCAAGAAGGAAGATTGGATCAATGCCATGCATGAAGAGTTGAACAACTTCAAGAGGAATGATGTATGGGAATTGGTGGAAAGGCCAAAGGACTATAATGTGATTGGAACTAAGTGGGTCTTCAAGAACAAGCAAGATCAAGATGGAATTGTTGTGAGAAACAAGGCAAGGCTAGTAGCTCAAGGGTACACACAAGTAGAAGGTCTTGACTTTGGAGAGACCTATGCACCGGTTGCTAGACTTGAAGCAATTAGAATCTTGCTTGCTTATGCATGTGCTCATGACATCAAGCTCTATCAAATGGATATAAAAAGTGCATTCTTGAATGGCTTCATCAATGAGTTGGTGTATGTGGAACAACCCCCGGGCTTTGAAGATGAAAAGTATCCCAACCATGTTTACAAGTTGAAGAAAGCTTTGTATGGCTTGAAGCAAGCACCTAGAGCATGGTATGAGAGGTTGAGAGATTTTCTCCTCTCTAAAGGGTTCAAGATGGGCAAAGTGGACACCACTCTCTTTACCAAGAAGATTGGTCATGACTTGTTTGTGTTGCAAATCTATGTTGATGACATTATCTTTAGGTCAACCAATCAAGAATTTTGTGAAGAGTTTGCTAAGATGATGGCCAATGAGTTTGAGATGTCAATGCTTGGAGAGATCACATTCTTTCTTAGACTTCAAATCAAGCAATTGAAGAATGGCACATTCATTAGTCAAGGCAAGTACATCAAGGATATGATCAAGAAGTTTGATCTTCAAGATGCCAAGTCAATGTCCACACCAATGGGAACCAATGGAAGCTTAGACCCCGACCCTAGTGGCAAGATGGTTGAGCAAAAGAAGTATAGGTCTATGATTGGAAGTTTGCTCTATGCAACCGCATCAAGACCGGACATAGCATTTAGTGTGGGCATGTGTGCTAGATATCAATCCGATCCAAGAGAAAGTCACCTCAAGGCAACAAAGAGAATTGTGAGGTACTTGAAGGGCACACAAGATGTTGGACTATGGTATCCAAAGGGATCCAAGTTTGATTTGATTGGATATTCGGATTCCGACTATGGAGGGTGCAAGATCAATAGAATGAGCACAAGTGGCACATGTCAATTTCTTGGAAGGTCACTAGTATCATGGTCTTCAAAGAAGCAAAATAGTGTTGCTCTTTCAACCGGCCGAAGCCGAATACATTAGTGCGGGAAGTTGTTGCACTCAATTGCTTTGGATGAGGTCAACATTGAAGGATTTTGATTCCAATTTGACAAAGTCCCATTGTTTTGTGACAATAAAAGTGCAAGGAAGATGACCCAAAATCCGGTTCAACATCCAAGAACAAAGCACATTGATATAAGGCACCACTTCATAAGAGATCATCAACAAAAAGGGTGACATTTGTATCATGGGCATTGGCACCGAAGATCAACTAGCCAACATATTCACCAAGCCACTTGATGAGAAGAGGTTTTGCATGCTAAAGGGAGAATTGAACATTATTGACTTCTCCAACTTGAGTTGATGCACCCCACTTATATGACATGCCTCTCCTTCGACAAACCCCAAGGTAAAAGTTGGTTGTCATGGCCTTCATATATAGCTAAGGACTTGTTAGTGCATCTAGCCATCATGCAATTTAATAGGCTCATTCATGGAAAATAAAATGTTTTCAATGTATGTGTGGCACCACTATAGCTTTGAATGATTTTATGAACTAGTGGTGGCATATGACATGTTTATGTGCTTGCAATCCTAGTGTCAACTCTAGAAAATGCGCTATTGATGTGTATTCTAACATGGTGCAAGATAACCCTTATGTATATGAGGTGTGAAAAAGCTTGTCCTTGGTTCAAACTTGAATACATGGAAAGGCAAGTGATCTAGATGAGACCACATGTGATATTTTGATTGACTTGATTTCTCTCTTTTACACCTTTTTGGTGATTGTTGGCAAAGGGGGAGAAATAAGTCACAAAGATGTTGGAAAGGATCACACAAATAGGGGGAGCAAGCTCATAGATATTTGTGCATTTGTATGTGCATGATCATAATGTGATGTTGCATTGGCAATCTAAATTCAATATACATGATTGCTTGGTGTATGCTAGTTTTTGCAAAATTGACTGGTTATTGACCAACTAGCATGCATAGGATGTATCTAGACAAAGCTCACATTTTAGCCTATAATGTTGATCTCATGGGGTATGTTGAGTTTTTGATGAATGTCTAGATACATGATGCTAAGGACTCCGATGGTTTCACGCTTCAAAGGTCCAATTTCTAGAACCTTAGCATCTCTTTTGGTATGAGTATCTCTCCCCAAAGTTTCTATCCAACATATGTGCCAAAATTGATCCAAACACATGGAAGCACATATGTAGGGGGAGCTACTACTACCAAAACCGAACCTTGAAATGTTTGTCCAATCTTTGATTCATGATCAAATTCCTATGGGCAAGCAATTCAAGTTCAATTGAATTTTATTTCAAATCTTTGTGAGTTTGGTTGTCATCAATTACCAAAAAGGGGGAGATTGAAATCTCATGTTTGGTTTTGGAAATTGATGACGACACTTGTGGACTAATCCTTTGCTCTAAGTGGATGATTTGAGAAAGGATTAGGTGGATGACAAGGAGCATGATGATCATGAACATGGACGATGATGATGGACATGATGGATCGTCAAGCTCGGTGATCGGCTCGAGAGGAACCCGGGAGATCAAGGCGAAGGTATACTTGATAGGGTTTTTCTTTCGGTGATCAAGACACGATAGAGCGTGTGATCACATTATAGGATAGATAGCCGACTATCAAGAGGGGATGCCGCGACAATCCTTGCATGAAGTGCTTCTAGGTCCATATCGACTTGCATATTGCATTTAGGACATGAGAGCACTAACTTCGATCTTGCCTAACATCTCGACGTGCTAACATCGGTGATAACGTGATCATCTTGGATGTGTTGGCAACACATGGCAAGAGGCGAAGCAAGTTTGAAGCAAAGAGCAAAGAAGAAAGTGAAGAAACAAATTTGTCCAGGGGTGACCGGACGCGTTCGGCCTCGACCGGACGCACCGACCGGTGGCTCCGGTCAGTGCGTCTGGCAGAGAGCTCACGCGCGTTTTGGCCGGACGCACCGACCGGAAGCCTGACCGGACGCTTCCGGTGGTGACCGGAACCCCTGACCGGACGCGTGGAGAAAGCCAACTGAAGTGGGCCCAGAAGCTTGTCGGTAGCGACCGGAAGCACCGACCGGACCCACGACCGGACCGGTGGTTGGGTCGGTCTTTGCCAGAGGGCAAATTTTTTAGAGTAACGGCTCCATTTCGAGAGGAGCCATATATATACTTGGTTGGCTGGTTCTTTGGGACCTCTCTTGCACATTTGAACACTCTAACTTGCTAGTGAGCTTGTGAGACTCCTCTCCACTCATCTCCTCATCACTAATTCGGATTCTTGGTGAGATTGAGAGAGATAGAAGTGCATTGCTTGCATCGGTTGCATTTAGAAGCACTTCATCCTTGGAGAAGCCGCGGGATTCTTGTTTTCTTGGGAATTTGCCCGGTTCCCTAGCGGCTTGGAGCAAGAGGCGGTGTTGAGCTCAAGTGGAGCTTGTTTGAGGCCACACCGGTGGTGATTGTGAGGGGTCGTTCCTTACCCCGCGGGAGATTCGCGAAAGGAGCACTAGTGGATTGCTCGTGGCTTGTTGGACCCTCTCTTGTGATCGTTTACTTGAGCGCCCATAGGGGTTTTGGCACCGGCCATTAAGCTTAGCACACGTCAAGTGAGTGTGTCGCCACAACGAGGACTTAGCGCGTCCGGGCAAGCACGTGAACCTCGGTAAAAATCATCGTGTCAATTGTGTGCTTGCTCGTTGGAGATTTCATATTGATCACGGTGATTGGCTTCCACCTCAACACTTCATCGTCGGTATATCGATCACCCTCTCTAGCATTTACTTGATATACTTGTGTAGTTTTGCCTAGGTTGTTTAGTTGCTTATCTTGCTAGAATTGTTAGCTCCTAGTTGGTAAACTAGTTAGAGTCGCTTGTTCACCTAGGAGTAATATAGCGACCTAGCATTTGTGTGGACTTAGAGATATTAGAAATATCATCTTTTGCTTGTGGCTTGCATAGATAGATTGTAGCACTGCTCATTTAGCTTCGCCTCCTTATTTACTAATCCGGGTGCTTAGTGTTGTTGCAAGAATTTTTAATAGGCTATTCACCCCCCCCCCTCTAGCCATTAGGACCTTTCAACGTGAAGGTCCCATGAAAAAAAAGTTGGACACATGAAGGTCCAAGAGTTCAATGAAAAAAAAGATGAGCACATGAAGGCTCACGCAAAAAGATAGCCATGTTCTCAAGAATAAAGTTTTCATAAGAGAGAGATCACTCATAACAAGGAGTATAGTATATATAGTATAGGTTCCACTATATCATATCCACACACATGCACTTCTTGATCTAGGGGTATGCCATCCTTCTCCTTGGATCCAAGCTTTGGCCTAGCAATATATGCAGAGTAAGTATGTCTTCATATCTTTCCCTACCCAAAGATCCATATAAGCTTTTTAGAAGTAGAAAAGAAAGAAGGCAAAACTCTCATATGCCTCGGTGAGGAACCAGACACAAATATTTGAGTGATCCGAGTGAATCATTCGAGGAGCAATGCTATATTTACATTTTCAAAATCATATGAAAACCCAAGTTCCTGCACTTATCTGAAGCAAGGGGATTTGAATCCATGTTGTTCCATAATTCAATTACCCAAGATTAATATGGTATACACGTCAAAATTTCACAAGTGCTGGTGAAGCCTGGAATAACTTGTAAGCAGATTTTATTTCACTGGAGATAAACCCACCTAGTCTTGCACTTCACTCGAGGACG
Source organism: Hyparrhenia diplandra (assembly GCA_015847255.1). Lineage (NCBI taxonomy): Eukaryota > Viridiplantae > Streptophyta > Magnoliopsida > Poales > Poaceae > Hyparrhenia > Hyparrhenia diplandra. Next base: position 54,254 of record JADLZK010000016.1, read on the forward strand.
AGTAAAGACTAAGTGTGGGGGAGTTGTTGGCGGTCCTTATCATACACTTTATACCGCCAACTTAGTTATATAACATGGTGAATAACGTACTTTTGCCACATGAACCTTTGCTATTAATCTAGTTCCACTTGTATTCGAAGAAAATATGTTTTGCAGGCATAAACGTGGAAACAGGTAAAAGTACGTAAAGAGGTAGAGGAAAGCGCACATCAGAACTACGCTTTGGACAAGGGGAATGCCACCAAGGCCAAAACCAACGCGAACCAGGCCAAAAAACACCCCGAGGACGCGACACGGAGTGGGCCACAAGCCCACTGGCGAAAACCGGCAGGCACGAGGCGGGCCAAACTCACGGCGGCCGCCGCACTCGGCGGGCGCCGCCAAGCAGGGCAACGCCCGATCCGATCCGCGCTTTTGCCTTGACCAGCGTCAGAAGGAGAAGAGGCGGTTGCATGGGGTGCTTTTCGGGATGGCGCCAAGAATCTCCCCGCCAAACGCCCGAAAAGTCCCATAGAACAAGGAGAACCCTCCATTCTCTCCCTCCTTTCCCTATATAAAGAGGCTCTTGCCTCTCCTTGTAAGACACCAATTCACTCATTCACACACCATTTCACATTCAATAAAGGATCACACATTCCATCACCATGTGATCTATCACTCTCCACATTCCTTCGGGAATTTCACTCCACGTCTCACATATAGGGTGGTGTAGAGAGTGCCAAGACACTCAGAGGGAGTGAGAGAGAGTGCAAGGTAGAGAGGAAGAGAGGAGTAGCGACCCCGCGGTCTTTCGGCTGTCGGAGTGCCGGACCTGTCGGCTCCCGCCTCCATACCTTGTATCTCTACGGGTAACCTTTCAGCTAGGTGAAAGTTATTCGTGTCTTACTTTCAGTATCATTCTTAAGTTTCACGCTATCATTTATTTTATCGAGAATTACGGGATCGTTGTTTGCCCCTGTGGTAAATGCTCTAGTAGAGGGCCCCTGATGAAGACGGGATACCCTGATCGACGCTAGAGTAGTAACAAGTAACGTAGACGTGGTGTCTAAGTTATGAATCACACTCGTTTGCTCCGCAATCCACGGTAGTGAGGTAGGGGATAGGTGGTGACAGCCCTATTCGCCCATCGTACTCCTCCACGTCCGGTTGCGTGGCCGGCATCGCTTGGCAGACCAAGTGCACTCCGGTGCCCGAAGTAATACTTGATTAACGGAAAGAGTAGCCTGACTTAGTCTAAGTGCTAAAAGAACACATCACTCCTAAGATCACCTCCCATGCTTGACCCTTGATATCTAGAAGAACAGACTTAGCACCCATTCCCTATGGAAATTCGATACCTAGAATACTTCTAGGTGAAGTGCTACAACGGTACTTTCCGTGCGCTTGCGGACTTTGCTGCTTACGCTAAGAAATACCAACACCGACCAATTTATAAGAAATCAAGTATAATTCACAATTACCGAAGCAATCACAGTCTACAGTTGAGTCCATATAAACCCGGTATTCCGTAAATCTCCGAGCGATTTCAAACTCATCAACAATACAACCAAGATCGTTGAGCTCAGTAGTTCAAATCCGCAGGTATCTTAAACCAAATTCAAATATATTATAATCAGAGTGCGGTGTACTCATTTATTACAAAGTAGTTCAGAGTTCGGAAGCAATAGTTTTCGAAAACCAAATAGTTGTACAGCGGAAATAAAAATAAGATAGTGCCAACATCATGTCACCCCTGTACAGCATGAGATAGGGAAATATGGAAACTGCCTTGCCCTAGGCATTATTCTTCACCACAGCAACAAACAAGACTGGCTGGAACAATGTGAAACGGGGGCACCTGCAATAGTGGGAATTAACCCGTGAGTACTCAATTGTACTCCGCAAGACTTACCCGTCTTAAACCAGAAAATAAGGAAAAGACTCCAAGGATCATGCTTGGCTTTATCTGGAGCTGGCTGACTCACATTTATTTTCAGAAATAAGGTTGATTAATGAACCTACACATACTACTTGAATTTTTCCAAGTTAAAAGGTTAATTACTTATACATAACCATAAGTCCTATATAGTCAAGATTAATCATATGCTCAAGAATATAAATAACAAGCATAAGTAACTTGATCATAATTTCAACAAGCAAAGATGGTAATATAACATATATTATGATATTAAGACTACGATGCCGCGAAAACAACTCGGGTTCTCACTGTCCAGGAGAGATGGCGATTCGAATCAATTACTGACCAGCTGGCGAATACCCTGTCATACACTAGGTCTACGTCATGACTGCAGACCTAATCACTCCTAAGATGTTACTGGTCGAATGTCTTGGTCCTACGGCTACCCCCTCCTTCTCGGGCTACCAAGTCGCGACCCTAAAGACGATGTGTCACAACCAATTTTAAGAACAAAATAGGATGTATAAAAATCTTATGTGCGCCCGTAAATGTCACACACATAAGTCGACAAATGCATAAAAAGTACCATAGCCGTGTTTATTACATAGAGAAAAAAAAACATTCTTTACAAGTCTCACAAATAATAAAAACAACTAAGGCAACTCTCAGAGAAGCTCCACCACAGGGGACCGGTTGACATCAAGTCTAGTACTCATCACGGTAGTCCTCATTATAGTTCTCATTCCAAAACCTCGATCTATTGATGTAATTATAGCAAGGGTAAGTACAAACGTATTTTAGCAAGAATAGTAAGGCAATATCTATCCAAAAAATCCATGATCATTATAACATAAGTAATGAATAGCATAAATCAATAAATAATGAACAATTTAACGAACATAAGTCATTATCCTTAATGTAAAGGTTCCAGGGCCGCCCGTGACCTTGGGCAAGGCTAGTATACCAGTTTTTCAAACTCTGCGCAGAGGTGTACACTTTCACTATGAGTCGCGTTTCTCGAATGCATGGGTTTATAAGGTCCATGCACCAAAAACCGCTATGAAGCCCTCAACGGTTCTTCTAACAAACTAGGGCGCTAATTCGGCCGACATAGGACCCACCCTTCCTATGTGGCACATAACTCGCAGCCTATACTCACATATTACGGGATAGGGGGCATACTATATCCAATTCTGCACTTGCCAATTTGCTAGAGGAATGATCTCTAAGGAACTAAAGTCAGAGCCATGTAACCCCCATAGTTGTACTGTAATACCCGGATCTCTGTCACAGACAAATCCCCATGTTGCTAAACGATTCATATTTAAAGTTTAATGCATAAACATTAAGCAAATTATATGATCATGGTCTAAAGTTAGCATATCCCAAACTAAACTTGCCTTGGTCAATGGAGTACTGCTGCTGGTCCTGCTCTTCAAAGTATTCTTGATCACCCACGAACTGCTCACCGTCTACACCGATCATCACGCATCAACATACACACGTTCCATGCAAACATACAAGAAGCAAACAAGAGCTATCATGAGAACAGTACACCAACAGCAAGGAAATAACTTAAAAAGGTTATAAAACCAAAGTACGGGTCACTACGATCACATAGACGCGAATTTCACCGAAAACGGATTTAAACGGCGCGGTTATGCAATTAACAAGGTTTATATGAATAAACTAATAAACTAAATATGATCACGAAATTTAAAGGTTTGAAACCTACTGTACAGAGGCAAAAACATCTAGATTCGAAATTACGAATCTAATGAAATTTGAACGGTTCAAATCGGACTTAAAATGAAGGAGATATAAGCATTTGAATGAAATGGCAATTATGTAAATAGTCCGAATCATTTCAGGATTAAAACAAAAGAATTCATTTGATAAACCGAGTCGGGGACCTGGATGAAATTAGCGTAGACATCGGGGATTCTTAAACAAAAAGACCACGAAAGGGTATCGACGATCCTGGGCATTTGGATCCGGAATGGATGGCCTCGATTAGATCGGCGCGGCCACACAGAGAGCTCATCGGGAAGAAAGCCCCCGACGGGGGCGGCGCCATGGCCGGCGGGAGAAAAGCTTCGCCGGCGAATCCCGTTACGGCGATTCTGGCCACCAAAACGGACGCGGTCGGTACCAAAATGACGAGGAGCTCAAGGGCTTCTCACCTAGGGCAACGGGAGGCTCGGTTCGCTCTCGAGGGACGACGTGGCGGGCGGTTGTGGCGGACGGCTCCAAACTCGCCAAGAACGGCGACACCGTGTGAGTGTCTCGGTGCAAGAAACCGAGTAGAGGGCACCCGGCGAGTTCGCAAAGACGGTGCGGAGCTCGCACGGTTCATACGACGGGGAAGAACGGCGGGGAAGGAGCTCCGACGATCTCCAATGGCGGCTCGGTGGCTCCACCTAGGGTTCCCGTCCCGCCGCCGCGTTTCAAGGCGATGGCGAGTTCGCGAGGAGGTGAAAAGATCGTCGCGGCGCTGCAGCTCGGCTTAAGTAGGCAGGGTGCTCGGGACTTCAAGGAAAGGCGACGAATTTGGAAATGGACACGGTAACAACGGAGCCGGTCTCGTTCGTCGTTTCGAGGGAGACGATGAGGCCGGGCGACGCTACCGAACGGGACACGCATGGCCTTTCGTCTTTGTGCTCGTAGCCGGGCCAAGATGGATGCCCACTTCGGCCAGAACAAAGGGACATGCCAATGGGCCAAGGGTGCCCATGGCAGGTAAGCGGGGAGATGAACGAGCGGCGGAAGAAACAAGAGATGACCACTCGATCCAAAATTCAAGTTAAATGGCTAATAGGCCAAGATAGCATGTCACTCGGCCAAAGAATACACCACCGCAACAGAGGCCAAAAAGTGAAACAATAGGAAGAGAAAAGAAATAATCCTCTTTCTTTCTAATTTCAACAAAATTTTAGAAAATGTTTGCAAAAGAAATTTGAATCAAACTTTAGTTTCAGCAACATCATGTCATATCAGAAATAAAGATGCTCCAGCATGAATGCAACATCATGTAGCTAGGCCTTATATTTGATTTTAATTCATAAAAATTTAGTATTACCTATATTCAATGCATCATAAAATTGCATAAATAAATCAAATTGACTATTTTAAAAGATGCAAAATTTCGGGTGTTACAATTCTACCCCCTTAAAAGAAATCTCGTCCCGAGATTTGATTGAGCTTACTCAAACAGCTGCGATCCTGGGAAATAACTCCATCGGTCAGTGTGTTCGTTGTAGCTATGGATGGTGCCCGCACTGCCACTTCAACATTGATTCGATCTCCCTTTGGTGAGGTCAGAATTACCACTTTCTCTTTGCATTGAATCACTGCCGTGTGTTGCTTCATCCAATCCAAACCCAATATAAGGTCTATACCAGATGCTCTCAATACAATAGGACTAACTTTGAAATCTACCCCCCTTAAAGAAAGACTAACCGAGGGGCAAAGATATGATGCTGGTATACTTACACCTGGTGAATTTACTAGCATGGGGTCTTTCATCGCTAGTAAGGGTATGCTATGATTTCTAACAAATGCTTCAGAGATAAAGGTGTGTGAAGCTCCAGAATCAAAAAGAACACTAGCCGAGATAGAGTTGATTTTGAACGTACCCAGCATAACTTCAGGTGCATTCTGAGCAGTCCCTGCAGACGCATGGTTCACCCTTCCATGATTGGAGATTTGCTTGTGGTTGTTGTTGGACCCCCGAGGTGTTGGTTGGTTCTTCTTCTCCGACAGTTGAATGACATATGTCCCTCTTTACCACAAGTGTAGCATGACCTATTCCCTGAGCTTGGAGTCTGATGTCCACTCTGTTGTTCACTCTGCTGTGGATTGAATCGGGGACGCGTGTTGCTTCCTGAAGATTGTCCCTTCATCTTCCTCTTCTTATCTTGCTTTTCACGCATATTGTCCAGCACAATAGCGCGATTCACCAGTTCCTCAAAGGTATCATATTTGTGACCAGCCAACCGCAATCCGAGATCATAGTAAATACCCTTCATGAAAAAAGGCGTTGCTTGTGCGCATCTTCTCTTACTTCATTGGGAGCATAGCGAGCTAATCGGGCAAACTTATCATGATACTCACCGACACTCATGTGTCCCATTTCGAGAGACCTGAATTCTTCCTCGCTTCAACTCCATCACACCATCGGGGAATATGGCGTGATTTGAAATCCCTCACAAACTCGTGCCAAGTGACGGGAGGAGCATGATTAGGGACGACTAGACCGATATGATTCCCACCATATCCGAAGCTGCACCTTGAAGTTGTCCAAGAGCGTACAACACCTTCTGTTGATCATCACACTGTGCAATGTCGAGTTGCTTCTCCACTGCACGAAGCCAATCGTCTGCCTCCATTGGGTCAGCAGCATGAGAGAATACAGGAGGATGACCTTGTAGGAACTCCCTACGTTTGTCTCTTGGTGGTTGAGCTTGTACCAATCCTCCGGCTTGTATCGTCCGCATCATCCGGGTCATAGTTTGCATCATCTCGCATTTGTTGGTGCATCAAATCCTCCGACGTTATAGGAGGGTTAACAATACCGCGACCTCTACCACGGCCTCTACCTCTTCCACCACGAGCAGCCATCTGTCATCCAAGGACACATACATGAGTGTTGCAAATTTCTCTCAAAAGATCCAAAAACATAAGAGCTAGGAAAGTTCACAGATTTCTGGACGAGGTTCAATGATATCAGTTCAGTATTTCAACAATTGCCGGAGCTACAGAACTTGGAATTCAACATTCTTTATACCGTTGGAAAGGTTATGAAATTCTCTACAATTTGCATGTGGACCACTTTACCAGATTCTGACATTACACAAGTCAAAAAACAGCAGACAACAAAAACAGTTCAGCACTCCCAGACAGCGCAGAAACATCAGATTGAGACAATCATAACTCCCAGGTCATAATAGATATAAAGGTGGTTGATATGGCATTGGAAAGATACAAAAGTCTACTTTCTCCAAGTAAAATTTCATGGAATTTGCACAAATATGTTCAGACTTATGACAGAATCTTCACTAACTGCTCCAGATTTCAGCAACACACATAAACGTGGTACTAACCCCAAAGATTTATTTAACCACCCAAACCTTAATGTTACTATCTAAGGGACCTGTAGACATGTCCACAAGGTTCCAGCACTCAATACAAAAATCCAAATCACTCATAAACAAAATAACAATCCAACAAAGCACACAATTATTCAATTCACACTCAACTTTTGATTCTATCGTTCTTTTGTATTAAGGGCAAAGATCCTATAGCTCTTCTTTGGATGTCGCCAGAATGTAATAAGAAAAGATTCTAAGAGCATGTCAAATCAAGGAGTTAGGATATCAACAAAAGTTTTATAAATAAGCATCAAGGAGAAGGTGAATATCAAGGATAGAGACACAATAGAGAGAAAATACCAAGGCTTATTGAACAAGGGGTTGAAACAATCTTGAAACCTTAATACGGCCAATTTCTAACTAGGCTTGCGTCCTACAGTCAACACTAAGCTTTGATACCAATTTGTCACACCCAATTTTAAGAACAAAATAGGATGTATAAAAATCTTATGTGCGCCTTTAAATGTCACACACATAAGTCGACAAATGCATAAAAGTACCATAGCTGTGTTTATTACATAGAGAAAAAAACATTCTTTACAAGTCTCACAAATAATAAAAACAACTAAGGCAACTCTCGCGTAGAAGCTCCACCACAGGGACTGGTTGACTGGTTGACATCAAGTCTAGTACTCATCACGGTAGTCCTCATTATAGTTCTCATTCCAGCCTTGATCTATTGATGTAATTATAGCAAGGGTAAGTACAAACGTACTTAGCAAGAATAGTAAGGCAATATCTATCCAAAAATCCATGATCATTATAACATAAGTAATGAATAGCATAAATCAATAAATAATGAACAATTTAACGAACATAAGTCATTATCCTTAATGTAAAGGTTCCAAGGGCGCCCGTGACCTTGGGCAAGGCTAGTATACCGCAGTTTTTCAAACTCGCGCAGAGGTGTACACTTTCACTATGAGTCGCGTTTCTCGAATGCATGGGTTTATAAGGTCCATGCACCAAAAACCGCTATGAAGCCCTCAACGGTTCTTCTAACAAACTAGGGCGCTAATTCGTCAGACATAGGACCCACCCTTCCTATGTGGCACATAAACTCGCATGACCTATACTCACATATTACGGGATAGGGGCATACTATATCCAATTCGCACTTGCCAATTTGCTAGAGGAATGATCTCTAAGGAACTAAAGTCGAGCCATGTAACCCCCATAGTTGTACTGTAATACCCGGATCTCTGTCACAGACAAATCCCCATGTTGCTAAACGATTCATATTTAAAGTTTAATGCATAAACATTAAGCAAATTATATGATCATGGTCTAAAGTTAGCATATCCCAAACTAAACTTGCCTTGGTCAATGGAGTACTGCTGCTGGTCCTGCTCTTCAAAGTATTCTTGATCACCCACGAACTGCTCACCGTCTACACCGATCATCACGCATCAACATACACACGTTCCATGCAAACATACACGAAGCAAACAAGAGCTATCATGAGAACAGTACACCAACAGCAAGGAAATAACTTAAAAAGGTTATAAAACCAAAGTATGGGTCACTACGATCACATAGACGCGAATTTCACCGAAAACGGATTTAAAAGCGGCGGTTATGCAATTAACAAGGTTTATATGAATAAACTAATAAACTAAATATGATCACGAAATTTAAAGGTTTGAAACCTACTGTACAGAGGCAAAAACATCTAGATTGCGAAATTACGAATCTAATGAAATTTGAACGGTTCAAATCAGACTTAAAATGAAGGAGATATAAGCATTTGAATGAAATGGCAATTATGTAAATAGTCTGGAATCATTTCAGGATTAAAACAAAAGAATTCATTTGATAAACCGAGTCGGGGACCTGGATGAAATTGCTTGTAGACATCGGGATTCTTAAACAAAAAGACCACGAAAAGGGTATCGACGATCTGGGGGTTTGGATCCGGAATGGATGGCCTCGATTAGATCGGGCGCGGCCACACAGAGAGCTCATCGGGGAAGAAAGCCCGACGGCGGCGCCATGGCGGCGAGAAAAGCTCGCCGGCGAATCCCGTTCTGGCGATTCTCGGCCACCAAAATGGACGCGGTCGGTACCAAAATGACGAGGAGCTCAAGGGCTTCTCACCTAGGGCAACGGGGAGGCTCGGTTCGGCTCGAGGACGACGTGCGGGCGGTTGTGGCGGACGGCTCCAAACCTGCCAAGAACGGCGACGCCGTGTGAGTGTCTCAGTGCAAGAAACCGAGAGTAGAGGGCACCGGCGAGTTCGCAAAGACGGTGCGGAGCTCGCACGGTTCATACGACGGGAAGAACGGCGGGAAGGAGCTCCGACGATCTCCAATGGCGGCTCGGTGGCTCCACCTAGGGTTCCCGGCGTCACGCCGCCGCTGCGTTTCAAGGCGATGGCGAGTTCGCGAGGAGGTGAAAAGATCGTCGCGGCGCTGCAGCTCGGCTTAAGTAGGCGTGGTGCTCGGGACTTCAAGGAAAGGCGACGAATTTGGAAACGGAGGCGGTAACAACGGAGCGGTCTCGTTCGTCGTTTCGAGGGAGACGATGAGGTCGGGCGACGCTACTGGAACAGGGACACGCACAGCGCTTTCGTCTTTGTGCTCGTAGCTGGGCCAAGATGGATGCCCACCGCCGGAACAAAGGGACAGCCAATGGGCCAAGGGTGCCACATGGCGGGGTAAGCGGGGGGGAGATGAACGAGCGGCGGAAGAAACAAGAGATGACCACTCGATCCAAAATTCAAGTTAAATGGCTAATAGGCCAAGATAGCATGTCACTCGGCCAAAGAATACACCACGGCAACAGGGCCAAAGTGAAACAATAGGAAGAGAAAAGAAATAATCCTCTTTCTTTCTAATTTCAACAAAATTTTAGAAAACGTTTGCAAAAGAAATTTGAATCAAACTTTAGTTTCAAAGCAACATCATGTCATATCGTAAATAAAGATGCTCCAAAGATGAATGCAACATCATGTAGCTAGGCCTTATATTTGATTTTAATTCATAAAAATTTAGTATTACCTATATTCAATGCATCATAAAATTGCATAAATAAATCAAATTGACTATTTTAAAAAGATGCAAAATTTAGGGTGTTACACGATGCTTCGTCCACATCCGCTTGCGCCCAATCAATCCCAACCTACCACGCCAAAGGAGGAGCGATAAAGGAGGCAAAAGCTGGCCCCTAACATTCCCACGAGCTTTGTGGCTCACGACCCATGAGCCTACTATATGAACAGTACGATCAACTTCCGACCGCCTTCCGACAAAGTTTTCAGTCCTTAATCGATCGATGGAAAGACCACAATATCCATCCAATCTCACATGTTTTATTAATCAGGTTTTTAGCAACGCCTTGTTAGTCACCCAAGTGACTAACCACAAACATCCTCTCAAGTGACCGGAATCACCGCTTCTCTTGCAATCACCATACTAAGCATTTATAACCTAGACCCCTAAATAGGATAGGATAACAACTTCAACAAGGATATCTCATGTAAAGAACGGTTTCAACCATTTTCCTAAACTTAATGCATCATACATACATATAAAAAGGATGCAAATCAATTTAGTTAGAAAGCATATGAAAGGGCAGCATGCACCGGGGCTTGCCTTCAGAAAAGTAGTAGGAAGAAGTTAGGGCATTCTGGAAGCTTGGTTGATGGTCCTCCTTCTCATGTGGGGTCTTCTGGCTGCACTCCCCGAAGATGAAGGTCGGCCTCCTACTCCTTGATCTCCTCCCGACTAACTCCTCTGATCCTGATATGATACATGCAAATGCGTGAGTAAATATTACGAATGCACAGGGATATACTTGGAAAGAAATAAAGTAGAATGATGGATGAATGCATTATGATGTATGATACTAGTAAGTGCATCTCTCTTCTGTAGAAACACAATTATAACTACACAAGAAATCCTAGCAATCTACATCAAGCAAACACCCTATTTCCCTAATACACTAAAAATGGCAGCTAGACATGCTGTCCTTAAAACAGTCACACAGGGAGTTCTATAAATCCAAATACAGCAAACAAATACTCGTTGGAAAGCTAACAAAATTATCTACAATTCATTCAATACACTCTCGATGGCAATATCACATCCACGATCTACCACACTTCCCAGAAGGGTGATGTCGCAGGAAAACGTTGTATAAACACCATATTTACACATTGTCGACCACCCACAAAGTGCGCAACTAAGGGGGCGCTATACGACTCCATGCTTGAATATAAAGACAAACATACTAAACTAAATATATAATCATAATAAGCATGGAAGCATATAACTAAGAATATAATCATTAAATAGAATAAAGTCATAGCAGTTTCATTCTAACCAAATACTTACAAATTAGATACAAGAGAGAAGCCACGAGAAGCTCGACTCCCGCTACTTCTTGACGATCAGGAATCCAAGACAATACTTGACTTCCTCTAGAACTAGCCTAGATAGCTATTGCTCTAATTATTGTGGAATTAGGGCTTGGGATCTTGACTTGGGGTCTTGATGATGGACTTGGTATGGAGTAGAATGACTTCGAATGAATTAGGGTTTCACCCAGGGGACAGGGGGTCTAGTTATATAGCCCCGGAGGATGCACCACAGCCCTTGGATCAAACCGACCTTGATAGATGGACTAGATTGCTCCTCAATGACGGTTATGAACTGACCTATAAGCAGAGGCGAGGTGGGGGTCAAACGGGGGTGGCGCGCCGCCCGAGAGGGGCGGCCGCGCCCACCCACGGTGGGTGGGCCCCATCCGGTGTCTCGTGTCTTACGGTGTCTTCTAGAATATTCTTGTGTGGGTTCCAAGTTGGATTACTTTTTATGGATAAGTCTTTATATCGTAGGGCTTGAAAACTCTTGGGCATATTCCTGTTTAATCCCTAAAAAATATATAAATCACCAAAACTCGTGGAATCATGTTAGTCAGGCCCCTACACTATGTTAATATACATTTTAAGCCCTTATTTCAGTTTTAAAAGCCTCTATATTTTATGCTATAAGGTATACCAACACCGGTGACATTTATATGTTACTAGTACGCCTAATCAAATGACCCTAATATTATCATCCTTGTCCCATTGATGACCTCGCCTCCAAGGTGAATGACCGTGGCTGGCTTGGAGTTTTTTATGTTTTATTTTTTTAATAAACTAGCAAACCTAACGGTGCGTTGCAATAGAGAACCCAATGCATATAAGAATCGGACTCATAAAGCGCGGGGCGTGAGTTTGGATCACATATAAGATATCTAGGATACAAATACATGAGTTACAACGTGATTATATAATTAAAGTTTATTAAGACATTTAATATTTGTATGGTACTATAAAATTTCAGCGTTAATCCACTATATATATACCATCATAGGTTGTTTGGGCAACTTTTTAGTTCAAATTTTAGCATTTTATGAAGGCCTCCATGACCACGAGCCGTCATAACCCACCACCAGTGCACCGGCCCTTCTTCTTCTCGCTCGAGAGTCTCCTCGTCTCGGCTCTCTTCAATTCTGAGCGGCATTGGGTTTTGAATTGCCAGAGGATCCAAGGCCTCGACACTTTGTAAGGTCCTAGATGGCTAGAGGGGGGTGAATAGCCTATAAATTTTTTCTTCAAACTCAACTAAACAAACCGGTTAGTATAACAAATGGCGATCAAGCGGTTTGCACTAGCTCTAGTGGTCTTGCAAGCCTTCTAGTGACAAGACTAAATATGCTATGATCTCTAAATCACACAAAGTCTATGTCACTACTCTATCTAGTGAGCAATCCTAATATGATCCTTATGCTAGCAAGAACAACCTACACAAGCAAGTGCTAGCTCTCTACTCAAAGTAAACTAGGAAAGTAATGCAAGAGTGAGAAGCTTGTTATACCGCCGTGTAGAGGCAATGGACCAATCACCAGGAAGAGGATGAAACAATCAACACAATATGACGATGAACCAATCACCAAGACAAGAGACATGTCGATGTGTTGACCCGGAGTTCACTTGTACACCGACAAGCTAGTCTCCGGTTGTGCCGACCAACACAAGGATGGTGTTTGAGCTAGGCGGTGCACTTGCTAGCCTCAACACACCACTCACAAGTGAGGTACCCAAGACACGAGCAATGTATTCCTTGCACTTTGTCTTCCCGACGAGGAGTGTGTGATCCTCTCACAAATCAACCGAAGGTGGCCAAGAACAATCTCCTTTTCTTGCCAACAACTCCACCAATTCACCAAGCCGGCTAGGAGCGGTGTCTCAAGAGAAACAGGGGAAACCAAGCGGCTCAACGATCCCCAAGTGCCTCTAGATGCAAGAACTCGATGCAAATGCACTTGGATCAACTCTTCTCTCAAGAATGAAGCTCACAATCAAGAATGAGAGAGGAGGAGGCTTGTTGCTCAGCTCTAGGAAGTTAGGAGTGATTCAAATGACCAAGAGAGAGACCACAAGCCAGCCAAACAAGTATATATAGCCCCCATCACGAAATATGGACGTTGGGGGCCAAACTTGTTGTTTTCGGCCGATCGACGCGGCCGGCCCGGACTCACCCGGCGAAGTCCGGTCGATGGGTCGATCAAGTGTCGATCACACCAGACAAACAGGCTGGCCCACGGCTAGCACCGTGATTCATGCGTCCGGTCGGTGCGCCCGGTCGGTCGCGTCCGGTCGGTCCTCGGCCGAAACTCCAAAAACATGCTCTCGGCCGGACTCACCCACCGGTGCGTCCGGTCGATTTTGCCCGCTTCCGGTCGTGGGTCCGGTCACCGCGTCCGGTCGCCTCTGAGCTGCGAAATTCCGTCGTTGTGCTGCCATTTCCTCGCCTTTGCTCCAAACCGACTTCCGTCACTTGATTCTTGTTGCCGACACGTCGAAGAACACCCCGACACCATGTGTTAGCATTTTCGAAACCATTTTTGACAAGTGCGGAGTTAGCTCTTTAGGTTAGAATGCATGCATATGAATTTTGAACCTAAAGGCACTTGAAGGACCGATATGTACGATAAGTTTCCCTCTTAATAGTACGGCTTATTGATCCTATAATCACTCACACCCTCTATGGTGTCTTGAGTGTAAAATCAAAAGGCCCTATGGTTATACCTTTGCCTTGAGCCAATTGATCTCCAAACTTCATCATGTTGGATGCTTGATCACCTTTTGGATCACCTCGATCCATCATCCATGATCACCATGCTCCAACTTGACACGACCAATCTCAATCTAGTCAAACACTTTGCATCGAGAGATTAGTCCTTAGGTGTCACTAATTATCCAAAACCAAACTAGAGATCTTCACACTTTACCGTTGTGCACCCTTTTCGAACATTGTTTTTCTTCGATCCAGGCCAGGTCGTGATCCAAGATGTTCTCTTGTTCCATGATTCTACACACATTGTTGTTCTTGATTTATTGTTTCGGTTCAAGCAATGTGATTTTGTTTTATTTTTGGGATTTTAAATCCTAGCTTGCTCGATCAATTTTAATGGGAACATACGGACTACAAGCATTGATATTGAAGGAATAACCGGATAGCCAATCAAGGACATCCCATGGGCCATCACGGGCATGCCATGAACTCACAAACGTGTGGCATAGAGACTCCTTGCACCTAGTTGCTTCTAACCGAATACATCCTATCTCTACAACATAAAAAGAACAAAGAGGAGTCATTTTTTGGTGCGACATTTACTTTGAGTGCGCCTAACCGCCACCCCATGCGGGAACGAAGGGAGAAAAGGAAACGAATTGTCCATGCATGCGACTGATATAGGAAGCAATTAGCCACGCAATAAAGGAAGGAATTAACCACACAATAAAAGAAAAGAATTAACCATGCAATAAAGGAAGGAAAAGCAAACGAATCGTACATGCGACACGATAAAGGAAGAAATTAACCACGTAGTAAAGAAAGGAATTAACCATGCAGTAAAGGAAGGAATTAACCACACAATAAAGGAAAGAATTAACCACACACGTTGGTTGTTGTGATAAAAAATAGGAAGGAAACCGTGACTGTGCTCTTCCACCCATCCGTAAATAGAAGGAGAAAATCTAGGAGGAAAAGAAAAAAAATCCCACGGCTTGGATTCTCCTCTCGATCGAATGGGAAGGAAAATCGCGGACCCTACATACCGTGAATTTTTTTTCCTTTTTTGAGCTTCCATGAGAGAAAATAGGAAACTAAAAATAAAAAGATCCGCATGCACCCCTGCACCCCTCCCCATGCCCAAGCGAATTTAGAAAATGCGATCAATCACGCCCTCCCCACTCACATGCAAATTTGGACGCTGTGATCCTCTCTAACCATGCGAATTTGGAAGGTGAGATCAATCACGCCCTCCCTACCCGCACACAAATTTAGAAGGTGCGATCCTCTCCATCCATGTGAATTTGGAAGGTGCGATAAATCACGCCCTCCCCACGCCCATGCAAATTAGGAAGGTGATCAATCACGCCTTCCCCACTGCACGCATAAATTTGGAAGGTGTGGTCTCTCGGACTCCCCACCGCGCACGCAAATTTGGAAGGTGCGATCTTCGGACTCCACCTCACCAAAGAACTACAATCTCTCCAAATAAACATATGGAACCCGCCCATACGTGAAAGAGAAGACCCGCCCCACCGCCCGACCTGTCGTGCGATCTCCCTCCCCAAGTGTCAATGTCGCCGCCCCGTTTGTCTCCACAATGTTCCGCGCCATCGTCCTCGTTGTTTGCCCGCCGCCGTCCTCGTCTCCTCACCGCTCACACGTTGTGCACCTATGTGATGAGCCGACCAATTTATAAGAAATCAAGTATAATTCGCAATTACCGAAGCAATCGCAGATCTACACTTGAGTCCATATAAACCCGGTATTCGAAATCTCCGAATGATTTCAAACTCATCAACAATACAACCAAGATCGTTGAGCTCGATGAGTTCAAATCCCTGGAGGTATCTTAAACCAAATTTGAATATATTATAATCGAGTGTGATGTACACATTTATTTCAAAAGTAGTTCGTAGTGTGTGGAAGCAATAGCTTTGAAAACAAGATAGTTGTGCAAATGGAAATCAAAATAAAAATAGTATAGTGCCAACATAGTGTCACCCCGTAATAGCAAGAGACAGGGAAATATGGAGACCGCCATGCCCTAGGCATTATTCTTCAACCACATCACATCACAACGGGCTAGAGTCATGCTAGACGGAGTCACCTGCAACAGTGGGAATTAACCCGTGAGTACTCAATTGTACTCCGCAAGACTTACCCGTCTTAAACCAGAAAATAAGGAAAAGACTCCAAGGATTATGCATGGCTTTATCTGGAGCTGGCTGACTCGCATTTATTTTCAGAAATAAAGTTGATTAATGCGCCTACACATACTACTCAGGTTCTTCCAAGTTAAAAGGTTACTATTATATACATAACCATAAGTCCTGTATAGTCAAGATTAAAACATATGCTCAGTAATACACAAATAACAGTATAAGTAACTTGATCAATATTTTAACATCAGCAACATGAATAAGAATAACCATTATTGTGATATTAGACTACGATGTTGTGGAAGCATCCCGGGTTCTCACTGTCCAGGAGAGATGACGATTCGAATCGATTACTGACCAGCTGGCGAATACCCTGTCATACACTAGGTCTACTTAGCTAGAGTAGCCCTAATCACTTCCAAGATGTTAGGGGACGTATGTCTCGGACTTGTCGGCAACCCCCTCCTCTCGGGCCACCAAGTGAGCAGCAACGAAGACGACGCTTCGTGCGCCGCCGCTGCGCCCAATCAAACCCAACCTACCACGCCTAGGAGAGGGACGATAAAGCGTACAAATACACGCCCCTAACATTCCCACAAAGCTTCGTGGCTCATGTTGACACTTGTTATCATATAAAATTTTTAATTAATTAAACATGAGAAAGGGGTATAAATAATAATAACAACCTAGAATAGGGTGTCACTAACATAATTCCATCAGTTTTGGTAAAGTTGTGATTTGCGAGGGGACTTAACAAAAAATCAGCAGAGATGGCGTGGCATACGGCCGGCGTAACATAACGCAATCCAACTCGAAACAAGTCTAGAAGGCTTCGGATTAATCCCGGCGTGAACTAACGGAACCAAGAAATACATCATCTAGAAGACTCGAACACGCGACGCACGGCGGGACGAGGGGGGCACCCCCGGGCCGATCGGCCCTAATAGTTAGGCCGATCGGCCCCCCCGGACCCGACTCGCTGCCGGGGAAGCTTCCTCCACCGCCTCTAAGACTCGATCTAAACCGGTTGATTTGAGTCGGTTTGATCCGAGGGGCGGCGGTAGAAGTGCGGGATTGATTCAAGGTTAATACCACATCGCCTAATGAAGATGGAGAGACGCATTTTAAGACCGATATATTAGGACCCCTAGACCCCCCTTCTTAGATCATCAAGTTCTATAACAAAGATATTTCAAATTAAAATACCAAGTCATATTCAACGCTAGAGAAACATCGCTTTCGGAAGAGTAGCAATCAAGATTAGAACTAGTAGGAAGGGAGAAATCCGCTCGGATCGTCGGAGGCCAGCTCAAGATCGGGCCTCGTTCTTGTAAGTTCTTCATTGTAAGTAGTTTTCAAGTTCCGGACACATGCTTAATATGAATATCTTGATCATGTTTATATTCGAGATTATTTGTTCTAGTATTTACTTTAATTACACATTTAGCATAGTTGAATTCTTTGTTATGTTCATGCATGGATTCGTATAGCGCTCATCATCTAGATCGGAAGGTGAGTGGTAGAGATGATGTAATCATGGTGATTAGATCTTATTTACTGCGTTTGCACCCTATGTGCCGGGTCGTGTGGTAGATCGTGGTGGTGACAGCATCATTGAGTCCTTTGCAATCCACCCCCCGTATGTAGGCCTAGCGGATGTTAGATTTCGGGTTGTTCTAAGTTTCGGCCTTAGTCTTCACGGATTACGTCCTCATGTCCGGATTTAATTAGTCTTTCTTCGATGATTGTTATTTGTATTGCATAATTAGGTAGATCCTAACATTTAGTTTAGAGTTACATATTGGAGTTTCTAATGCTAGCTAGCCTATGAATTGCTATCGTCCATTGTTAGACACTTTCTCGCCAACCAACGTGATTTTTGGTCAAATACTTTTATCTAGAACTTTATCATTATCTTTACTATGAACTTTGATCCTTGCTTAAGTAATTGATGAGATTAATGCTGATGTCTTGCACATGAGAGATGGTTAGATTAAGATCTATGCTTAGTTAATTCAAGATAACAGACTTCTTTTCCCTGTGGTAGAATATAAATTCAAGACCGGGTTATTACTCCCGGTTAAAATGCTACAATGGTATATATTCATATACGTAAACTATGGATACCCGATTATAATTGTTTATTTACTTATTAAGAAGTTATCAAGGCATAGTACGAATATTATATTCCTTGCATATTAGTAGTTTAACTATAGGGATGACAACCTTTTTCAGATATGCTATGAACCCGCAATGAATATTTCTTTTAGTTTTATCCGAAGCAACATCGATATTCTTTTCTAGATGCCATTACTAGTTAGTGACATTAGAAATACCAACAAGCATTTTTGGCCGTTGTTTGCGGAAAGAAAGTCTATAGCCCAATAAAATAAAAACACATAGGATTAACATGCATGCATCTCTCATACGCATCGATTAATTTTATCAATTGCTTAAACAAGTATACCCTTGTTATTATTCTTCCTATCTTTTGCGAGGGTAATGTATGAAAAGGAATCTTCCCGAAAAACTTCCAATCAGATCCGGAAAAACTTTTGAAGGAGGCAAGATCCAAGTTGAAATCTCAACCCAAGAACACTACCTCGGAAGACTCCTCCAGCGGCGTAGCTTAGCACCAATTTTTGAAGACATGGCAAACAAGACCCTTCGCGAATACTCGCACCGACCACGGCCAACATCCACACCGGACCCGGCGGTCGATGTGGGAGACAAAGCTTTTGAGCTCAAGCCTGCACTCATCAACATGGTACAAGCTAGCCAATTCTCGTGGAAAAGCTCATGAAGATGCCAATGCTCACCTACAACACTTCTTAGAGATTTATGGCACCTTCACTATCA